>CM043885.1:19843900-20057475 GCA_024034495.1 Camelina laxa
TGTTATATCTTGAATGACAAGGATTATCTTGGAAAATTTGATTCCAGAAGTGATGAAGGCATGTTTCTAGGATATGCAGAGAGTAGTACAGCATTGGGTTTATAACAAACGGACATGTGTCATAATGGAATCGGTGAATGTAGTTTTTGATGACAGATCTAGTTCAGTCAGAAACAATGATGATTCAGACAGTGATACAGAACCAGTATTTGCAACTAAGAAACGAGATGATGAATCAAGTAGAAGTGCCTGCAGAGTCAGAAGGATTACAACTTGTTCACAAAAACCATTCAGCAGCTGATATTATTGGAGATCTGAATGAAAAGATGAAGACTAGAGGAATTAAAATAGATTTCCAGAAGATGACAAGTTACCTCACAGTTTTGGAGACAGTTTTTTATGAGTGTTTTGTGTCAATAATTGAACCAAAAAATCATGTAGAAGCTATTCAAGATGATTTTTGGATTATTGCCATGGAAGAAGAACTTGAACAGTTTGAACGGAATGATGTGTGGGAACTAGTTCGGAGACCACTAGATGTGAATATCATTGGTACCAAATGGATTTTCAAGAATAAAATTGATGAAAGTGGTGTGGTGGTTCGTAATAAGGCTAGATTGGTTGCACAAGGCTATACACAAATTGAAGGAGTGGATTTTGAAGAAACCTTTGCACCGGTTGCAAGACTAGAGTCAATCAGATTGTTTCTAGGAATGGCCTGTATCCTAAACTTTAAAGTTTTTCAGATGGATGTCAAAAGTGCTTTCTTGAATGGGATCTTACAGGAAGAAGTTTATGTTGAACAACCCAAAGGATTTGAGGATCCTATTAAGCCAGATTATGTTTACAAATTAAAGAAAGCACTTTATGGGTTGAAGCAAGCTCCAAGGGCTTGGTATGAAAGGCTAACTAGTTTTCTTATGAAGAAGGGCTATGCTAGAGGAAGTGTTGACAAAACCTTATTTGTCTTAGAACAAGATGATGATATCATGATGGTTCAAATTTATGTTGATGACATTATTTTTGGTAGCACATCTAAGAAGCTGGTGGATGCTTTTGTGAGTAATATGACGCAAGAATTCGAAATGAGTATGGTTGGTGAACTCAAATACTTTCTAGGATTGCAAATTATTCAGTCTGATCAAGGAACTTTTATTTCACAAAGTACTTATGCAAGACAGCTCCTGAAGAAATTTGAAATTGTCAAAAGACATTGATGGAAAGGAAGTGGATGTTAAGCAGTACAGAGGGATGATTGGAAGTTTGTTGTATCTCACTGCTAGTCGACCTGACTTGAGCTTCAGTGTTGGAATGTGTGCTAGATATCAATCGAATCCAAAACAATCACATCTAGAAGCAGTCAAACGGATCATAAAGTATGTAAAAGGGACTGTTGATTTTGGAATTTGGTATTCTAAAGGCTCAAATCAAGGTTTAGTTGGATATTGTGATGCTGATTATGCAGGGAGTGTGACAGATCGAAAAAGCACTAGTGGAGGATGTTTCTTTCTGGGTAATAATCTCATTGCATGGTTGAGCAAGAAACAGAATTCAGTATCTATGTCTACAGCTGAGTCAGAATATATAGCAATGGGGAGTTGTTGTACTCAATTATTATGGATGAAACATGATGTCAGCAGATTATGGTATGGATTCTGGAGTGTTACAGGTGTATTGTGATAACAAAAGTGCGATTGATATTTCGAAAAATCCAGTACAACACTCAAGAACCAAACACATTGATGTCAGACATCACTTTATCAGAGAACTAGTTGAAAGAAAGCAAGTTCAGATTGATCATGTTGATACTGATAATCAGCTAGCGGATATATTCACAAAAGCTTTAGATTTTAATCGGTTTGCAACATTAAGAAATTCAATTGGTGTGTGTGAGATGTGATTCTGAGTTGAAGCTGGTCAAGAACGAGTATAAAGAATTTATGGGGTTTGAAATTATATCATTGAATAAATCGGGGTGTTTACGGTTTAGTTGGGTTTTATTTTTGGGTTAAAGATTTATTGAATGGTGTCTTTGGTCATATCGAAAAAGAAAAAATATATACTTTTGTTTGATTAGCTTTGGTTGTGTCGAAAAAAAAGGGAAAGAAAAAATAAAATAAAAAACAATGGTGAGGGCGACTCGACGAGGTTTGGTAAGAGGAGAAAGGAGTTCGAAGGTGAATCCGGGTGGTGATTCTCACCGACCTCATCTAATCGACGAATCAAGCAGTGATGATGATCGACCGGTGCTCGATAAAACTGTTGGTGATACTCAAATCGATTCATAGGAAGTGAAGATTCCACAAAGGACAAATCGGAACCGGTTCTTATTGATGAAGATGAGGAAGAAGGGGGTCAAGATAAGGGCAAAGGAGTTGCTTCGGACTCTGAGGATTTCGGATTTGAGGAAGTCTCTGTGCAGGAACAGATTTCACGACACACGATTAAGAAAAGGAAGATGATACACGGGTCTTCTTCTCTTGCCAAACGATCTCAGTCTGCAAAGCATGTTAAAGCAAGAGGAGATTTTCGTTCTAATGTGTTTGTCTCAAGAGCTGCTCAATCCAGGTATTCACAGCTTATAACTAGGAAGTTTTTAGCAGAACGGAATTTAGATTTCTCACAACCTGATGAGTTTGGGATTTTCGATAAAATCATGGATTTGGGATTGCAAGAATCGGTTCAAGGGTTGTCGATATATGTCAAGGAGGTTGTGTGTGAGTTTTATGCCAATTTACCAAACGAAAAGGCCAAAGATGGTATTAAGGTGTTCATTAGAGGGCATTGGTATGAATTTTCTCCTAGGATGATCAATGAGGCGTTTAATCTGGAGTATATGAATTTAGATGAGTACAAAGCCAGTGATGCTATTGATAAGTTAAGTAAAGATGAGCTTGCAGCAGTTTTAAGTGGAAGAGATAGATTGCCTTGGTCGAAATTAAAAGTTAGAGATTTACCTGGAGACATTGCCGCTTTGTTGATGTTCGCAGCTTATAACTGGGTGCCTTCGGTTCATAGAAATCATCCATCAGTCAAGCGTGCTCGAGTTGTGTACAAAATGGTTAAGGGTATTCGTTTTGATGTAGGACAGCTAATTTATGATCAGATTATGGAGATGAGCTGGAGTGATCCTACAAGGTGTGTGATATTTCCTCGGACAATTTTTCAAACTCTTCAGATTCAGGATGGTCCCCTTGAGTGGTCAGAGGAGGAGGTTGCTGCTACGTTTTACACGAAAGATATTCGCACCGGGTTTGCTTATGCTGTTAGACACAATTTGCTTCCTGAAGATGGACATCCTACTCCAGTTCAAAGGCCAACAAATGAGGGATCTTCCTCGACTTCTGAGGTAATTCAGTTGGGTAGCATTCGTGTACCACAGTTTGGACAGATGGATGAGGAGAGTTCGTATGGAGCGTTGGTAGATACTGCTCAGGCACTTCAGCGACTCACTGATGTAGTTCACAGGCTGATTCAGAGTCATCCTATGTCCAAGATGCTTTAAGTTATTTTTTAACTATTGTGTTCACAAGCAGGGGGAGAAGATTGGTATCTGAACTAACGGATCAGAGATTCTGGGGGAGCATAAATTCAGAGATTCTGGGGGAGCATAATTACAGATTGTGTTCTTGTGTTGGAAGCTCTTGTTTTTTTTTTTATAAACCTGTTCTGAATCTTTTCCAAGACTTGTCGTGTGATGGATTAAAGACTTGTTTGTTTCTTTTTGATAAAAGATTTGAACTGATAAAAGTTTTGAAAGTTCTTGATAAGAAGGTTCTTGTGAAGCACAAAGTTAAAAAGGGGAGATTGAAGGTGTGACATTTATTCAAAAGGATGAACTACTTCGAGGAGCAGTGAACTGGTACACGAATAGAACATCTAGTAAGATATGTCGGCGTTTGACAAGCAAGGAATTTTACAACGGATTGGAAGGCCCAAGAAGATTCTAGAAGGTTGAAGCTTCATGTTTACAATAGGAATGTAAACATGAAGAAAGAGGGAAATTTCCTAAATCACAAAGGAAAAGGAAATTGTCCAATTCCTATTAGGATTAGGATATGTAGATTCCTAGTTCTATAAATAGGGTGCTAAGGCTGATTGTAAGTCTTAGCACAAACAAGAGAAAGTTAATCTAGCTTCTAAGTTTTAGTTTTAAGAAAAAGAATAGCTAAGAACTTAGAGAGAGCGTGAGATTTCGTTTTGAAAGTCTTGAGAGATTAGAAAATTGTTTAGAACAAACTTGTAAACAGATTTTCTATCAATCTAAGAGAAGTTTAAAAGAAATCATTGTTACGTTGATTAGATCACAAGTTCTCGTTCTCTCAACAACAACAAAGCAAGAAGAAGGCAAAGAGGATCTTACGAGAGCTGTTGGTTTCCTCAGAAAAAGCCTCGAGAGCCGGCCGAGAAGCACAGAAGACCTCATAGTCCTCTCTTGGTTAAGACAGATAGTGCAAAATGAAACCCTAGATTGAAACATTTCTCTGTCCCCTGATTTTTATTGAATAAAGACAAATTGCCTTGCTCACCAAGTCTATGGTTCTTTTCTCGTTTCCTCGGTTTAAATTTGATCAATGTTTCAATTTTGTTTCTTCAGTCATTTTACAGACAATAACGAGTGTAAAGCTTAAGCCCACACAATGACACAAGTCATCATCATTCGATACTGTTTTTTTCTTTCTTTCTTTTCTCTCATTTATTTATTAATTATATATGACAAATAGCAAAAGTTAATTACTCTCAAAGTTTTAAAATAACCTATCTAGTTTCTTATGGAAAATAATTAAAAAAGAGTTCAAAATATGGACTTAGCGATAAATCAACTAATTAGAGATTAGACGAGGATTAATCATGGACTAGTTGTAGGGCATATACGAGTGGCAATATGACCTTAAATACTAATGAACATATTATATTAGACATTAAACGTGAAATAAATGATTAAGCAAAAAGAATTTACTCGATAGTTTACTTTTTCTTCAACCATAAGAGAGTGTAGTGATCATGTTTTGCTATTCCTAATCGTAGCGCTAAGAATTGAAATCTGGACAAGTTATTATGAGAGTAATAATCAAAAAGTCTCATTCCAGAGTCATTTTCTATTGATAGCTACAGTATTTGCACATTCAAACTTTTTGTTACTGAAACAATCTTATTAACTTTTAGATGAATTCTATGACTTGTAGTGGCTTAGAACAATATACCCTGAAACAAGATTGAAAACTCTTTTGATGTTATAGTAATTGGCAACATATGGTAATTAGCTATATTCAATTCCCATCCGGTTTAAGAAGATTTGATCTATTTTGCAGATTTTATCATGTTTAACTGGGACCTGATCAAGGGCCATGTAAAGACTTTATTTAATATTCACGGATACATGCGATCTTTATTGCAATATGTTAAATTCTCATTTGAGTATAGTGCAATCGATTATGGTGGATTATATATTTTTAAAATAAGTTTTGATAACAATAGAAAAGTAAATGGTAATAGAATAGGTTTTGATATAATAAAATAAATGAAAACAGAGAAAATTTTAAAATTATTAAAATAAAATTGTGTAAGTAAATAATATTATTTGTAATTGTTTATATATTGTGTAATTCCTCTGTGTAACATAAACAATATTAATTTTAATTAAAAATAGTTTTGTATTAAAATTTTATTTGGAAAATAATGAATTAATCCTACATTTTTCAGTATGGCATAAAGGTTATTAGTAGATAATTTTTATTTTGAATAAATTTAGAATATTTCATTTATTTTTACATGTTGCATAGTTCAAATTAAAAGGAAAAAACCAAAAATAATTCATTAGTGTACTGGAAGATGGGTTATATGGTAGAAATTATTATTTTTTAAATATGTAATAATAAAAAGTATGATATTGTTGAGCTAAATTTTTCTACATACTCTGACTCTAACCCGTTGGAAAACTGAATACTTGTTCTGTTTGATGCAGAATTATTTATTTTAAAATGATTACTCTTTCGACAATATTTATTATAAAAAAATTGGATAAAGGGTTTAGACGTAACACATGTATTCCTTGTTTGAATATTTAATTTTTACTAAAATATAGGAAATTGTCCACACAAATAAATCTCTAGATTATGGTTAGATTTTAATTAAAAATTGGAAATATTTTACATGTATGTCCCAGCACCTTCACTTTTTCTTTACGTATCTGCTTCTCTTCTACTATAGTGTTTTATTGAAACTTTCTCAATTCTTTTTCATGTTTATTTCCTTGTCCATAGTTTGCGGTTCAACATATGATTTTCCATAACATTGGCTGCCTGGGAGACCCCCATAGTGCTAACTAGTTTACCCCCGTAAAAGTACATGTTATTGGTGCAAACTAATAAACGTTTTACAAGTGGCCTCATACATGCAGCCCTGTTTATTTCCTTGTCCATACTTTTGCGGTTCAACATATGATGCACCTTTGTGGAACAGAACCACCAAACCCATAATATGAAGTCACATTAGCACAACTGTATCTGCAAGAATAGAATCCAAAATATACTACCTTATTCTCACATTAAATTTAAAAATTGTTAGTTAATCTACTAACACCTAACACCAATCTATAATCTTCACAGACAAAAACCAAAGATCATAAAGATTAGATGGTTCTATAAATTATTTAAGCAGATACACTAGTCATTTTATTGAACACTATGAAATTACATACACAAAAAATTAAGTAGAGCAAGTATTATCATGCGAAGCAACGAACTTGACCATATCTGAAACTAAGCCGTCACACGAAACCCTTCAAACATTTTTACATTCAAACATGAACCACAAAATTAGAATCATTCCCAAAAGACTATCCAACAAAATTAATAAAAAGAAATTTTCAAGTCAATATCAAACCTTTCATGTCTGAGGTTTAGAAATTAGAAGCATACCTGTGAAACATTCTTGAGCACATATTTAGCCACTGCACTAACAGCTTCTGCATCAAGCTGGCGACAAATAGGATCAGAAAAATAGTATATATTATACAAAATAGTATATCAACTAAAGATTATTACTGCAAAGTGAAGGAGTATACTATACTATAGTGCAAAGTTGATGAGTTGTTTTCTGGTAAATGAAAAGTTGGAGAGAGGAGAGAGAATTGTTTTTTATTTGAGAACCTTTGTGAGAAACTTATCTCATATGTCACTATTCTATTGATTCTGTGTTATTCTTTATTTTTTTAATTTAAAATAAAACTTTAATTATATTAAAATATATATTTGACAAAATTTACATTGTTCTACCAATGCATATGTCCTTACTGATATAGGGATAGTTCACAGGTTTAATAAAACTCTGACCGATCTTTTTGGTTCACATTTTATACAAACCCACTATCATCTCAATTAGAAGTTCATGGTGAACAAATAAAATTGAGACATAAATCAAAACCGAGATACGGTTCGAAAGAACCATAGACTTGGTGGGCAAGGCAATTTGTCTTTTTAATAAAAATCAGGGGACATAGAAATGTTTCAGTCTAGGGTTTGTTTGACACACTGTCTTAACCAAGAGAGCACTATGAGGTCTTCTCTGCTTCTCAGCGGGCTCTCGAGGCTTAGTCTGAAGAAACCACCTGCGCTCGTAAGATCCTCTTGTCTTCTCTCTCTGTTATTGTTACTTGTTGTTCTGTAACACTTGTTCTTCTAATGATGTTTATTGTTTGCATTTAATTACCCCTCAGGGACACCTCGGTGGCGCTCGGTGCTTTTGGGGAACCCCTCTCTATCGCATTGCCGGCGCTGCACCTTGTGGATCTACTTCCAGAGATTGGGATATCGGAAGACTCGTGGTTACAGATGTTTCTGAATCTTGTTCTTCTGGGAGTGAGGTTTTAGAAAAGAAAGTGCCAATGGAGCTGATGACAGAAACGTGAACGATAGGAAAATCTCATGGCTGGGTAGCTACTTTGAAAGACGGTGTAGTGCGTCTCCAAGATGACCTCAACCCTAGTGCTTCAGATTCAAATCCAAAGCGAATCTCACTGCCTCCTCTTGTTTCTCTGCCTCATTGCCAAACCCAATTGGTAACCAACGTGGCCATGTCCTCCTCTTCTCCCGAGGAAGACGACTGCATCGTGGCTGTCAAGTTCCTCGGTCCTCAGCTCAGCTTATGCAGACCTGCTCAGAAAAACACCGAGTGGGTCAACATCAGAATCGAAGATCCTGGCTTCTCCTCCTCTAGAGTCATGTATTCAAAGAGAGATGGCATGTTCTCCATGCCTGCTTCAGGAGGCACCCACATATGTTCTTGGGATCTTGATAAACACGAACCACACAACGTGCGGATTCCATTCCATGAAGAGTTTGTGCAGTCTGAGTGGGAGCGTTTGTCTCGGTGTTGCAAGAGCGAACACTTGGTGGAGTCACCCACAGGTCAAACGTTTTTGGTTAAGTGGTACACACGATGCTGCGAGAAGACACAGAGGGTGCTTACGAAGCGGTTCATGGTGTTCAAGATAATTGAGAACGAATGCGCTATCTACACTAATGAAATTGGAGATCTCTGTTTTATTCTTTCCTCCAAAGGCGAACCTTTCTGTCTCCAGGCTAGCTTGAATGACCTAACCCCAAACTGCATCTATTACGTGGGAGGCTATGACTACGGAAAAGTCAATATCAGCAATAATGTTAAGGTTGATGGAATTCAGATTTCCCCAGCCCCTTACGTCATTCAACCTCAATCTTAGTTCCACTTTTCTGTTCTATAACGAGGGCTCTTTCTTTTGTTTATTGGCGTTAGGCTTTGCATTATTACAATGGAATCTCTAAAAATATATGTGATGAGTGATGACACTTGCACTTCAATTATGTAATGTTTCTTCCGGAAAAAAAAAAAAAAAAAAAAAACTGAGTTTATGTGGAGTTTGTTTGAGCATCACAATGACACAACTCTTTATGGTTCGATTTAGATTGTTAAGACTGAAGAGCAAAAGGAGGGCCATGCACGGTGTCATCAACCCTAAGATTAGTGCTAAGCCAAAGGCATGCACATTGGGAACTCTATGAGTTTGTCAGAAACCAAAATACAAAGAGCATCAATAACATGAGAAGTTAGTGTATCCAGAAAATAAGATATGATGCCAATATCTCATTGGAACAAACCACCACAATTCAAATACTTCGGATTCGGCTTAGGGAGCCTCGGCAAAGGGAGTAGTGAAAGCCAGCGCTGGGTGCTGCTCATATCCATCCTTTGAGAACTTCTGTTCCTCTGCAGAGATCAACTTAGCATGTGCTGCAGAAAATGTAGCAATCTGAAGCTCATAGATTAGAAAGCAAATCACTTGAGAGGGTTAAGGAAAACACCGGAATAATTATATAGATGCAAATTTTGCCAATGGGGTTCATCAAGTCGAAATATGAATGATGTCAAAAGCGGATAGTCTTGCGTTCCACATATTGCAAAATCCAGAGAGAGAAGATCAAGTTCCATGGCCTTGAGTAAAAGAAACGTAAGTATATCTCATCATATCAGCCATTTGGATATATCAAACAACATTCACTATAGTTAACATCCGGAAAATCTAATAAGATAACCAACAATTCTTGATCCTCCATTTTACATTGTTGACTAGGCTTTAGTCCAAGTAAACACATGCTAAAATATAGGTGGGATGATCCATTCTACATTAACTATTTAAAAGATGTTGTCTGATTATTGTAATGTTAAACCATGTTGAGTTGTTAAAGGTTTGTTGTGGTTATGGACCGTTCTTGGAATGAGCAATCTTATCGAAATTTCTACATTCACGTTACTTGAAAGTTGAAACATCACATGAACTTGAGGACTTTAACTCCAAATATAATCCCTAGGAATGTTGCAATGGCAATCCCAAATATTCCGACAAGAATCCCGGGAACTATCAAAGAGCTCCATCCCTTTTCCGTAGCCATTCCCGCAGCAGTTGTTGGTCCACCAACATTTGCGTTTGATGCAAGAAGCAAAAGCCGTAGCTCTATCTTCATCACCTTCCCTATTCCTAGTAACACCCCAAGATGTATCACTATTTGTAACAATGCAAACATAAATATGCTTGGGCCTGTGCTTATTACACTCCTTATGTTTCCACTTGCTCCCAACACTGCAAAGAACACCTGTTTTTTTTTTTTTCCATACAATTTGAATAGCTCTTGATCAACACACATGTAATTATGCAAATGGTACGTAAATATATAGATAACTACGTATGTAGTGATCATATCTCTCACCTGCATCAGAACTAGAGCCATTGCTTCTCCAGATGGTGCGAGATTGTCGAATTGAATCGGAAATATAGTTGCTAACACAACAACTATAGCAGTTATCGCTGGTAAGCTACCTCCCGAAATCCTGAAATACGTTGTGAAAACAGTTGCAACTTTGCATATAGCTAAAGACACAACTATTCCTGTAGCCATTTGTATCACAGTAATTTTGTCTCTGCTTTTCTTAACAATCACACCATCACCTGTCATTGTATTAAAAAGCATCATCAAGTTATTATAAATCAAACACACAACTTCGAAATTTGGTTATGTGATCTGCTTACCACTAGTACTTTCCGGTGGTGCAGATTCAGCGGGTATCTTAGAGGCTAAAGCAAACAATGACATGAAATATAACGCACATATAACACTATCAGCAGCAAGTCCAGCAGCTATCACTGAAGGAGATACATTGAGAGCTTTCGCTATTGCAATGTAGTTTCCAGCTGCACAAAAACAAACAAACTAAGCAAAAAATTCAACTTTATATAGCAAAATATATATATAGTACATAATGGTCCGCCTACTACTAGAATTTTTTTCTTCTATTTTGTTATTTGTTAATATTATCTTTATATTGTATCATTCATTTACATGTTATATAATATAATACTATATGGTGAGTTTTGATTCATATTAAACTACTAATAGGTAGGCCTGGAAACTACTACCAATACCCGTATTCGACCCGTTTTTCGGTTTGTATCCGTCCCGAAAAAAGGTACCCGCAGTTTTAGAGTCGAGTAAAGGGTATAATAATTATATTATCCGTGAATAATGATCGAGTATTGGATATTAATTTAATCTTTGAGCGTCCTATTACCCGTTTTATTATCCGACTCATAAATACCCGTTAATATTTTGTAGAATAATGTTACCAGTGTGAGGAAATATTTATGTAAATTTGGATTTGTTTGTTACAAAATAATAGTAGAAAATTTATTAATTCTATTCCTTTTTATAAAATCATATATTTAATTTACTTAAGGTCATACTCTGATTTCGACCCGTAGTTGGTGCTATTATTTTGGTTTGGTGCAATATCAAATTCGTTAATTATACATTCGGTAAAACTAAAAAAAACCCAACAAAACATGTATTGACCCGTGATTTGGTATTACAAATTGATGTGATCGTGTTTAGAGATCTTAATATACCAAATTTACAAATTGAAGTTATTGGTATAACATGTTATATATTAATTTTATAGGTGAAAATTACAATTAGGTTATGTATATTATCAACATTATACACTTAGTATTGTTTATATAGTGAATATTGTGTATAAACAATTAAATTTTAGCCAATTAAATAGTTTGTTATTATTTCCTAAGATTTATGAAACAATAAATAGAGTTTTATTATTTTGTAAACAAATCTAAACTTTTATTTTATTAGTTATTAGAATAATTAAAATATTATAACATTTTCGTAATATGTCACATCATAACTGGTTAAATTTTTAACAACATAGCTTAAATAAGTATATAGATATATTTTAAAAATATAAACAATGTTGTATCCTAATTTTAATATATATATTGTTATTATTATATGATTTAGATATGTAAATATTTAATCTTAGTTTTATAAATAAATTAGTTTTATAATTTTTCTAAATAGTTTGTTATTGTTTCCTAAAATTTCTGAAACAATAAATAAAATCTGTTTAATGATTTTATTACATAATTTCGAAATTATTTTATTTTTATTTTATTAAATAATTTTGATTTTTTTTATTAATGATATCTTGTAATCTAATAAATTAATAATTACTATTTTTTTTGTATAATTATTTTCAAGTTACAACAAATTAATATTAAAAAATTATGTTATTAGATTTTGTATTAAAATACAGTGGCATTTTGTGTAATATCTTACATGCAGTAGGGTTATTTGTTTAAAGGTTGCTTAAATAAATATATATATATATATATATATATATATATGGATGGTTTATTATTACCTCCACCAATATGTCTTCCCATAAGAGCAGCTGCTATTTTCCAACTATCAGAACCAAGCGATTTCATCGGTACGAGTAAGTAAGCCAAAACTGTCCCAACCGTTGTAGCAACTGTTTTTAATGAATATAACAGAATTGGATTATAGATGAAACAGAGTCATGATCATGTAGATAAAGTGAAAAGAGAGATGAAGCTTTTGTAATTACAAGATCCGATGAGAAAAGCAAAGAGAAGTTTTCCAGTAGATTGAATCACACGGCGGAGATCTGCTCTAAACAAAAGCAGAGGAACAGCTAACGGGAGCAAGAAGTTCATCATTACAGAGAAAGCAGGAGCTTCTGAAGAAATGATCCCTAAATTGCTAGCTGCAAGTCCTATTAAAGTGCTCACTAGTGCACCGCTCATCGCACTTCCTATTTTTGTCTTTTCCGACCTGTAAGACTAATTGACAATAAGAGCGGGCGGATGATACGAACACATATCCTTTATATATTACTTTAATGCGTACCAAATACCGAAAGCTCCAGTGGCGAAGAGAGCAGTCCACATTCCCCATTCATCGTTGGGAGAAATGAGAGGCGTGCTTAACTGCGATCTTACAGTAACTGATCGGATCGGATCCTGTCTGAGAAATCTCTCGGCTCGGTAACGAAATGGTGAGAACAGAGATGAATGTAAAGAAGGAGAGGAGCTAAGGTGAGAAGAGTCAGCTTTAAAAGAAAAGGCAGGAAGAGTGTTTTGGCGGGAAACAATGTGAGGTCGTCGGAGAGAAGGTACCGGTGACGACGGAGATGGGATTGAAGTTGCATCCAGGATCGGTAAGCTCGTCAACATATTGCAGCCTCTAGTGGAGAGAGTGTGAGAGAAAAGAGAGAGAGAAAGATGGTATTTGTGGAGAATGTGAGTGGAGAGTCTTTGCTTTTTTTTTTTTTGTAAAGTGAAATTGTCAGTGTATGGGAAAAATCACCGGAGATAAGAGATTGAGAGAGAGAGAGAGACAGATAGGTGACAGTTTCTTTGAAGGATTTTGAGTGTTAAGAAAAAGCTTTCTTGTATCAGAATCCTCCAATTCCAAGTTACTGTATATGAATATATTTTGATTTTCCGGTTCTTGGCAAACCATTCTGAAATGATCCGGTTAAGAGACCGTTTTAGCTTAAGCGCAAATTACGGTATTTTAATGTTCATTGGGAGACAAACTTGAATACTAGTACATACTCAAGGGTGTTAATATGGATGGATTAATAATTGATTAACTTCTTTAATTACGAGAAATGGAATCTTATTCAGCCTTTCTTATATGCAATCCAAAAGGTTATCTGTTTGATACAACTTTCCGAAAAGTCATTCCCACCATCGATCGCATATATATGGAAAGCAATTTAGATTTTAAAACCAAAAAGAAGATATCTATTTTTAAAAACTTAAAAGTAAAGTTAATGACACCAAACAAGATAAACGAGCAACATTAATTTAGTGAGCAGGATCTATGAAATGTGAGCAGAATCAGATCCATAATTTAGTTATATTACCATCTTCACATGAACTGGAGAACTTTAGCTCCAAATGCAATCCCGAGGAAAGTTGCAATGGCGATTCCAAATATTCCTGCCAGAATCCCCGGAACTATCAACGAGTTCCATCCTTTTGCAGTCGCCATTCCAGCTGCAGTCGTGGGTCCTCCGACATTAGCATTTGATGCTAGAAGCAGCAACCTTAGCTCGATGTTTAGCAGCTTTCCTATGCCTAATATCACAGCTAGATGTGTCCCAATTTGGACCAACGCAAACAAGAATATGCTCGGCGCCGTGTTTATCACACTCCATATGTTTCCGCTCGCACCCACCACCGTGAAGAATACCTGACAGAAAACTAGTTTGATTAATATCAAGAAGGTTGTAATATTCTTGAAACTCTTGTAAGTCGTCACATACCTGCATCAGAATTAGAGCCATGGCTTCTCCAGATGGAGCAAGACGTCCAAACTGGGACGGAAAGACAGTTGCTAAAATAACAACAACTGCGGTTATAGCCGGTAAGCTACCACCCGGAACCCCAAAGTGACTTGTTAGTAAAGCCCCGACCTTGCATATAGCTAATGACACAGCAATTCCAGTTGCTATCAGTAGCACAGGAATTTTGTTTTGAGTTTCAGAAACTTTGTTCGTCTCTGCATCTGCGTCTGCCATAGGAGAACAATATCTAAGTCAGAATTCAGAGACTGAATAAATGATATTCAAAAGGTCATAAAGATTGAGAAAAAAAACTGGCTAGAATCGACATGAAAAGGAATGAAACAGAGCATTTTCCTCTGGATATCTAATCCAGTTGAAGCGACTTCCTAACTGAAGATTTACATAACCTCGATGATCAATTCTTTCCAAAGGACACCAAACCAAACGGAAACCGGACATCACAGCAACATTCAGACTTACCGATAGTCGGTGGTGGTACAGCTTCCGCAGGTATTTTGGAGCCCAAAGCAAACAATGTCGTGAAATATACAGCGCATATAACATTATCAGCAGCCAGTCCAGCAGCTAAAACCGATGGTGTAACTCCAAGAGCATTTGATATAGCTACGTAGTTGACGGCTGGACATAAGACAATCAACATGCAACTTATAAGCCATTATAGAAGGAAGGGAACAAGATAATGGAAGATATAAATCACAGCGTCTCTACAATGTCCAAATACATATGGTTGTAAAGTTACCTCCACCGATATGCCTTCCCATGAGAGCAGCTGCAATCTTCCAACTATCCGGGCCAAGCGACCTCATTGGCACTAGATAGTATGCTAGCGCTGTACCGACGGTTGTGGCAACTGTTATGAAAACCATAAAATAGCAAAAGCTCAGGCTTTTCAGATAATTTCAAAATCGAAAACTCAAGAGCATAACCATAGGAACAATGTGAATGTTGAGTAAACTATGAGCCTTTTGTTGATAGAGTACCACCCCATTCACTAAGATACAGCAAGACAGGGACCTATTACCTGATCCAATCAAAAAGGCCAAGAGAAGCTTTCCAGTAGACTGAACCACACGGCGCAAATCAGCTCTAAACAACAACAGAGGAACAGCTAATGGAAGCAAGAAATTCAAAACTACAGCAAAAGCAGGAGCTTGGGAAGAAATGATCCCTAGATTGCTAGCCGCAAGCCCAACTAGAGTGCTGACCAACGCACCACTCATCGCGGCTCCGACCTTTGTATTCTCCGACCTGTTACAATTAATCGCCACCACTTGTGATTTTCATTTCTTGAAACAAAAAAAATTAAAACCTCTCTTTATAAATTCATGCAAAATCAACTTCACCTAAGAATCAAGTAAATTCAAATTTCCCAATCAGAATAAACTAACGATCGGAGTTTTCATAAAGCGCGATGATCATACCAGAGACCAAGAGCCCCAGTAGCGAAGAGAGCAGTCCAAGTTCCCCATTCATCGTTTGGAGAAATGAGAGGCGTACTCAACGATCGCACAGAAACCGATCGGATCGGAGAATCCGGCGAGAGAAACCGATCGCTGCCGTTACGAAATCGCGACAACGAAACGGGAGAGAAGCTAAGCCGCGAAGGGACTGGTTTAGCCGATAATTCAGGAAGATCCTTGCGTGAAACAATGTACGAACGGCGGCGAAGTAATCTCGACGACGGTAACGAGATTCCGGTCACGTTGAGTAACGACAAGCTCGTCGCCATTTTATTCGCGTCAGCTTTACAACGAGAAAAGGTGGAAATAGAAGAGAGTGAGTGATTAGTGGAGTTGTTGACTCATATTAGAGCATGTGTGCGTCAACTTTGCTTATATACTTCATTACCTACTTACTACTACATTGAGCCGAACCGAATCTAAAATCATACAGTATTTGGTTTGATTAAATCAGTAAACCGAATTCGGGTTATGATATAAAATTATAAATTGCACAAAATCCGGTTAATATTCTTTCAAAAGTGCAAAAGTATTAACAACGTTGATGATAGATAACCAAAAACGTTTTAAACCGATTCTTTTATCTCTTCTGTTTCTTGGGATCTTGTTTCTTCTCATCTTCTTCCAAAGCTTTGAGTTTGTTCTTAATGGCAGCTACTTTCTCGTTTCGGCTCATTTGTCCTGAGGTACTACTAGTTCCAGTTACAAACCTCGTTCTTTTTGCTTCTGGTAATGATCTTTTGGAGTGATCATGAGAGGAATCTTCAAGATGCTTCTCACTAGCTAGACGTACAACCAAAGGCCTACCACAAGCTAATCTCCCATGCATCTTCTCCTTCGCCAATTCAGCTTCCTGTGTACTCACTTTAGATGTAGAAATCAGGAGATTGCACAATCAAAACACGCAAACGCAAAACCAAGAAAGCTTTAGATTTATTAGTTTACCTCTTTACGGCTGAATTGAATGAAAGCATAGCCGCGTGGTTCTCCTTTCTTTGGCCCGCGTGTGTGCCAAAGGAAGTCTTCTGATATTATCTTCCCATATGGAGAAAACATTTTTATCAACGCAGCCCTGTGAGGAAGTGAAAACTTATAAGGTATTGAACAAAGTTTTGATCTTTGGGATGGAGGTGACAACAACAAGCTCTGATTTTTTACTTACTCATTTATTCGAAGATCAAGGTTTCCAACATATAATCTGTTCTCGCTTTTTTCATCTACCCACCCACCAGTATCCTGTATAGTATAGTTAAGAAAATGTTTGATACAAAGTAACATCAAGAAAAAGTAGCAAACAGGATCAGTCAATCTAAAATGAGTTTCAATCGCGTATACACTAGGTTGAAACGAAATAACTGAAGATATATTACACATAAATTGACATGAAAAAACTGCTTTATAGATACTAGTTACCATTTTAATTGCAGAAACAACAAGAATCAATTCCAAACACAAGATCTTAGAGAATGTGATTGTGCATCCACCTGCAAATAAGCAACCTCAATATTAGAAGTTAAAACCAAGACGTTTTCCTCTGATATAAACGAAGTCTCCTCTCTCAAAATCTCAGTGGAGTGCAAATGCTCACAGGCCAATAACATCAATCAAACATCGAGAGGCGATTTCAAGTAAGTCATTCAAAAGTAATGTGTCACAATAAGGATTTTAAAGAAACGGCAATAACACCAACACCAAGGAAAAGTATCAACCGGTCACACAATACTCAGTTACCAATTCTCTAATATTGCCTAGTTATCCATGAACTTAAGCCTAGGCACTAGAAAGTATAAAACAGAATTAGTTACCATGAGAACTGCAGTTGTTCACTAAGAACCAAACAAGATATACCTTAGGAGCAAGAGTAACTATAACAGACAGAATCGTAATCGTACAGTAATCACTACTACTACTCAACTCTAATTTCATCAAAACAAGCCAAAATTAGTTGATACCCTAATTTCATCGCGAGAAAAAACCTCATGGATTTTGGTTGACTTGTAATCACTACTTTAGTACGCACAACCACCTACTTCGATTACATCTCGATTTCAATTAAATCTCGCAACTAAAACACGCTAGAGTAAAGTAGAGAGAGTTCATATCCTTGAAAAAACTATATATGTTCTAGAGATTAATAAGAGAGTTTCCATGGAAAGCAACTTACGAAGCTTAAAGCGCGATCTCGCAGACGCAGATACTTCAATCAAAGACAAGGAGGACCACCAGAATTTATGGCTGTAACTACGCATGTCAATTATGTGGGCCGGCCCGGCCCGGCCCTGAAAAAGACTGAGGGTGTCTAGAAAAAATAGGGTTTTTTGGGCTCATTCCGTTGGACTATAGAATTTTTTGAGCTTAGCCCGACCGAGCTCGAACCAGCCTGAAAAGCTCTTTAACAAATATATTTATACTTTTTGTTAACATTTTTGTTTGATTGCAATATTTGATTAATAATTTATTATAAATAAAGTTTTAAATTGTAATCCTAGTTTTCATATTTACTCAATAACCATATTTTATACTTTAAAACTTTTATTAATAATATTTTATATGAATTATATTGGTATATTTGGTTAAAGTATCGAAATTTTATATAATTTGTAATTTTTTCTATTAAATTAAGTTGGTTGTAGTGAATATAGATAAGTTATTAAATTTTTGATTGATTTGTTTTATAATGCACCTTTAAACACTGTTTTTTTAAGGCTTATGAGTTTGAATTTTTGATGGATAAGATAAGCCCAAAAAAACCCGAAAAGCCTTGTAGCCATGTTAGAACCGGACTCGGGTTTTGAAATATAGGCTCGGGAAATATTTTGGACCGGACCGGATTCAAACATATGCGGGCTTTACGGGTTTCGGGCCGGGCCAGCCGGATTGACACCCGTAACTGTAACCAGTAAAATTGTCTATCCGGTTAATCAGGAAACCGAACGGGTGATTAGAATGACTGATGAGGAGAAAATTGAAGTTTAGAAACGCTGGATTGACTATTCTAAACGACGCCGTCTCAATTTGATTCAGTCTTTCTAAGCTCTAACCAAATGATTCTCAGTCGTCAGCATTATTCATGAAACTATTGCTAGTATTGTCAAATGGAATGAGATGAGAAGATCCAATAAAGTACAACAACAAAAAGAAACCAAAACAAATCATCTGAGCCTCACTTCTCTAGAATACAAAAGAGAATTTGTAGTAATTTCAGAGTGTAAGAGACACAAAGGTTTCTTTCTTTTTTCTTTTGCTATGTAAGTGAAGTAAAATTAAAAAAACAGCACACAAACTTTTAATACTTTACTAATGCTTTATTCTTTGGGAGTAGTATGACACTGTTATCTTCTGAACATCCCATTGAAGACAATTGCGTTCATGTCAGTACTCTCAGAGATCTGTAGTGACGACACAGCTTGAGCAGCAATCAGTTCAGTTGATATTCCCATGTTGTTGTTGTTGTTGTTGTTGTTATCCCATCCCCTTGCGAAAGGCTCATATGAGACTAACCAGTTACTATAGTCTCTTGGTCTGTTGTTACCATGACCAGCAAAGCTCGAGCAGCGTTGGTGAGGAAATACTCCGTTTCTTCCATCACTAGAAAAATTGAATTTGGTAGTATAGTCCCATGGTTTGAAATCTCTTTCTTGGTTTAGCATGTTTCGGTATGAGTCATCACAATCTTCGCCAAGTAAGACGTGTAGAGCGACAGCCTCTGCGATGGCGGCACCTTCCTCATCCAATCTCTTTTGTTCCTCGAGCTTTTTAAGCTTCTTCTTCGCTAGCTCCACCCTGATGGCTGCAGAAGTAGCAATGGATTTCTCCAAATGTATCGTTTTCTTCTCTGCTTGTTTGACACGCTCTAGTTCGTCTCTCTCCAGCTTCTTCTTTGCAGCATCTGCTGAATCTTCTTCACCTGCTGCCTCTAGCAGTCCTTCCTTCTTCATTTGCTTCTTCTTCTCTAGCTCAGCCCGGATAGCTGCAGAAGTAGCAATGGCTTTCTCAAGACGTCTCTTTTTCTTCTCAGCTTGTTTGATTCTGTCCACTTCATCTTTAACTTGCTTTTTCTTTGCTTTTCTAACAGTCGGCTGAGCTTGTTTGCGGATCGAGCTACTGTTATCCATGATTGCTACAAGTCTTTGTTTGCCTGGCTTTTGGATTTTCTCCAAAGTGAAAAAAACTAAAATGTATACATTATTAAATGTTAACTGTCTTCTTCAATTCTTGTTTTCCTTGCTTACTTCCCTTTACTTTGATGATTATACCAACAGAATAACTTAACTAAGACCTCACTGAACCAGGGCCACAATGATCTCAAAGAATACTACACCCACTCAGGTATGTAGGTATACCTCATTTTACGGACGATACAATCCCAAACAGAAACAACCGGAGATAACAGAAGAGAGACGTTGTAGGAGTTTGCAGACTTATCCTTTGGAAGCATTCGTCCTATTTTCCAACATCCCTTAACTTCTCCCATTTTCTACAAAGGTTACAAAATACTTAATCAGATTTGAATTACAGAGGAGAACAGCAATCCTAAGTCATATGCTTATACCAAATCAACACATCTGCTTTCTCAATCTAATGAAAGCTGCACATAAACCTCACTGAACCATATGCAAAACATTCAAGAAGAAGCTTTTTCAAAACCCTAGGCACGCACAAGAGTCTGTGATTCAAAAGAACTAAAACTGGTGAAGAAACTAAGATAATACACCCACAATTGAAGGCACATAGACCATCGTCAAAAAAAAAAAATTGAAGGCACATAGACCAAAACTAAACATACCCTTATGAGTCTATAAGTAAACAATTCACTAAGTATTAACAAGAGTCAATTTGGCTAAATCATATGCCAATAGGCTAAATCTGGAAGCAATTACGGCTAATCAACCAATAATTCTCAGATCTGTCCCACAAACACCAAAATCAGACCAAACACGACTTGAATTATTACTCGGTTTAGAGATCACAACAAGCTAAACCAATCAAGGATTCGAATTGAATCGATCTAATGAAAATTGGATAATTTTAAAAGATAAGAAAAAGAATCAGATCGTAACCTCGGCAAAATGGCATAGAAACAGACTACCACGAAGAACACCTCCGGAGATTTATCGGATTACAAGAGAAACCAAATCGTGGACGTGAAGTTTGCTATTTCGATCCACAGAGACAGAGAGAGAGAAAGAGATAAAGTAAAGAGAAAACACAGAAGCTACGAGAAGAAAGAAGATTTTTTTTTTTCCGTGCTTTGGTCGTATATTAAAAGGGTGAAAAAGATAGAAGAAGCTGACGAAGAAGGAAGAGTACAAGAGACAGCAGCCCATATGGTATCTTTTAACCAATTGAAAACCGACACGTAGCAGATGATGTGTTAGACTTTTTGTCAGTGGAAGTTTTCGATTGGGACTTTGGTACTTTGGGCGGCGGTGTCCAAAGTGCAACTTCTTCGTCTGATGACCACGTGCCTTTTGTTACTTTGTTTAACGGCTGAGATTGGATCTTAGAAAAAGGATCAACCGCTCTCGACTGGGTCAAATAGAAAAGCAGTGGGCTTCTATCAGTTCTATGGGCTATGCTTATATTTTGATAATAATTGCTAATGGGCTGCTCCGGTTAGTTAACCACCAAAAAAGAAGAAAAACTAAAATAAAAATGTAACTTTTTTTTTTGGTATGATGTTAAATATATTAACTAGTTTGATGTTATAATGTTGATATTTTGCTTAAAACCTAAAATAAGGGTATGTTATTGGATCCTAATTTATAAAGATTTTTGAAGAGTTCAACGAATTAAAAGTGAATAAGTGAAAATCTTATTAAGATTGATAGAGAGTATTTTATAGTTTTGTTTGATTAATTTTCTAAAATCTTTTAAATTGTTCCAAACAATCTCTGTATTTTTGTGATATTTTCTATTATTTTGTAAAGAAAGTGTCTAAAATCATGAACCAGTAACATAATAATTGAATTCATTAACAATCCTAGATTCTTTTGTTTTAGTTGAATAACACAAAACTTTTAATGACTCTCTAAAAGTCTAAATCCAATAACCCAAATTTGTTAAGATTTTAAATGACTTCTTACAAATCACAAACTATTAACATCAAAATTTAACAAAGATTAATGAAATCTTGATCTAATAACAACATAACCTACATAACATTTAAAGTGTTCAAAACTCTATTCAAATCTTAAACCAATAACCCCCACTAAGTATGTTGAATTTTTGTTTGCATGATTTTTGTTCAAGAGGCTTGAAGTTGAGCTACTGGTTATTGAATTCAAGTGTGCTTACAAAAGCTTGGTGAAAATATTTATTTGGAAACTGAAGTTTCAATAGTTAGACATGATTCCTTGATTTGTTTTTATTTTATGTCTTTGCAAAAAGCTTGTTAACAAAATTATTGGAACGTGGAAGAAGCCTCTTTGTGTATGTTATATACTAGATTTTAATCCGCAGTACACTGTGTGCATATAATTTTTATTATTATTTATATTTTATGTTGTATTTGTTTGTTATATATTGGATGTTTTGTAAATAAAGGACTAACTAAATTTTCTGGCAGTTTGTATGGCTAAATATTTATATTAATTTTTTAACCTGCAATATACTTCATGACCATTTGTTTGTTATATTTAGTTTGTTTTGTTTATTTTTTGAGATTCTATTTTGATTTTAAATTATTGTAACAAAAAAAATAAGAGATCTAAATACATAATAAGTTATTTATACGCTATGATTAAGTTAAATTGTCCCTAACGATTTAATTATTTTACACAATCCTAGTTAGATCAACTTGATTTTATATGTCATATATTCTAATATTAATATTGTTGAAAAAAATAAAATGAGGATTTAACCCATGTTAACACTAATTTAATGATATTTTATTAATTCCAACATGTCCTCTTTATAACTCATCTACTATATAACCATATTATATAGTAGTTTAAACTTTTTCATTTTATATATTCGTAATATTTTAAAATTTTATTAAGTTTATATATATATTAATTCTAATTTTTAAATAAATGTGAATCGAAGTTTTTCTTAAGCTCACACGTATTGTAAAACAAAATGAGAATCAAATTGTTGTTTTCTTTGTTTGAAGATGATTCAGAGATATATATCTTCAAAACATTGTCACAGGTTCATCCACATGATCAGAATTTATTTCAAGACATTTACCTACCTATACAAGAAACGTCTGATAGACTAATTTGGAATTACAACAAGTCGGGTGAATACACTGTAAGATCTGGATATTGGTTAAGCATGCACAATCAAGACATGGCACTCGCACAAGGGCCAATACCTCACGGTTCTATTTCACTTAAAAACAGAGTTTGGAAACTGAAAATTTTACCTCAGGTAAAACATTTTCTTTGGCGATTGATGTCAAAGGCACTACCGTCTATTACCCGACTTAATCACGGGGTATGAATCTTGATCCAGTATGTCCCAGATGCTTCCAAAATGATGAGACAATTGAACATATATTGTTCTCTTGTTATTATGCTAAAGAAGTATGGGATCTGTCTAATATTCCTATAGAGGGTTTTTAACACTAAACTATGACAGTGAACAAATCATTACAGCCTTTTTAGACATGGATCATATGACTGGAATGACAGATTTAACTCCTTTACAACTTCTGTGGACAATGTGGCATCTATGGAAAGCGAGAAACAAATTTATTTTTGAAAATCGCACAGTATCTCCTAGGATTCTAGCTCTTCGAGTTAAGAATGATGTCCAGGACTGGTATCTTTATAACCCTCAGCTAAATTCAGATTCCTCAAATGAGCAACAATACATACCAAGGTGGACCAAACCAACAAATACAACAATAAAGTGTAATTATGATGCTGCATTCGATAAATACACTAATCAAACAACATGAGGGTGGATTTGAGGGATTCAAATGGTATATCAAAGGGTTGGGGGTCACAAAAACTGGGCTCAGCAATGTCTCCTCTGCAAGCGGAAGCCAAAGCATTATTATCAGCAATGCAGCAAGCCTGGACCAAAGGACATACATCTATTTGCTTCGAAGGTGATTGTCAAGTACTCACAAGGATACTCCATCACAAACATCATGATATATCTATCGAAGGAATTATTCAAGACATAAATGGTGGTAGACTCGGTTTTAATCTGTTCAATTTGTTTTCACTAAACGCTGTAATAATTCAGTACCACACCTACTTAGCAAGATTCAGATGTCTTAATTGTATCTTTTATTTTGAATGTTTTAGACCACCTGTTTGGCTAACACAACAAATGTATCAAGACTATTTCAACTCAGCAATATAATTCACTTTTCGATGAAAAGAAAAAAAAAATATATGTTCAAAACACAATAGAATGTGTGATTAAATATATCATAGTTTCTGTTTCTATATTGATGTTGTTGTAATTTTTTAGTTGGAATATAATATAATGTATTTAGAAAACAAAATCTAAAATAATGTTATTTTTTGAAATTTTTTAGGAATCAATTTTGTAAATAAATTTTTAAATAAATACAAATAAATGGTATAACCGAAAATATAGTTCAAAAATATATATACTGTATAGCGAAAAAGATGTATGGTATGATTTTTTACAAAAGGATGGTCCATCGATTTGTTTGTTTGAGGAATATTCAGGATGCCATTTGTATATATGCCTTTCATGTCTTTGTGTAAACTACGTATCATAAAATCATATAATTTGTGATTCGTTCATAAATCTTTTTTTTAAAGGGAATTTTAATAAATCTACCACATTCCATATAAAACTTTTTTAAAATGCCACATTTCAAAAACTTTTTCAAAACTACCACAAATTAACTTTTGTCAGATAATAAAAAGACGAAATTGTCCCTGCAGAAAAAATAGAACTCTCTGATTTTTGATGTGGGACCCAGAATAACATTAATTATGAAGATATTTTAAATTTAAATTAAAAACACAAAAAAAAAACAGATCGACAATAGAGGTATTTATTTAGAAAGTTATTTTGTTGTTTCTTCCGTAGACCTAAAAACAAATAATTATTGCTACGAGATTTGGTGGAATAATATAAGATGGTGGACAAACTTAGTTTTGTGAGTGTCTCGTAGACAAGTTGAGGAGTACAAACTTGTCCATTATCTTAAATTACTTGTCTACAACAAAAATAAATAAAGGACTAGTTTGTGCGAGTTTAAAACTGGTCCACCGAATTAATAAAAATGTCGTTTACTAGAATTTTTGTGAATCATCTAGTGCATGACAAATTTAATAGAGGACAAGTGGACATTGTGGACAAATGTAAAACTTGTCATCGAGTAAATAGTATTGTCTTTGTAAAATAAGTTGTCTATAATAAAATTATTAATTACCCTGGCGTTTAATTGGTCCATCAGTTCAGAAGAAGCGGAAGATGCCAACGATGAATGGTCAGATCCTAGTGAAAGTAAAACCAGCAACAAAACTATGGCGGTTCCGGTTGGTCCGGTGAAAGAGCTCACGAAAGAGCTCCTGGCGGTGGTAAGAAGAGCTCAGAAAGAGATGAAGACAGAGATGAGGAGGATGACGGAGCTCCGAATGAGAAGAACCAGGCGAGAAACCCACATGGGGTTACTAATTCTCTTCTTCTTCCACTCACTGTTCGACGATCTACGTCATGGTCACTACGTCGGTTTCTCTTTGTTTTGATTTTTACTTTATTTTAGTTTCTATAGGAAAGATGAAGGGTTTCTAAACAAATGCAAAAAATAAAAAGGGAGAAACAACTAAAATATTTTCGGGACAAAAGCATGAAACGACAGGACATTTATTCACAGAAAATTAAAATTTAATTATTAAAAAGCTAAAAGATTCAACTACTGTTAGATGTGTTTTTGTAATCGATGTGGTATATCCTGAAATATCAATGAATGTATCCTCATGTTTTTTGAATGTCATTTGTTAAAAATCTTTTTTAAAAATACATTGCTTAAATAGTGTCTTGATTTTATTATATTTTCCGGTTAATATATTATTTTCCGTTTGGTGAAACGATTCCTCGTAAAAGCTTTCGTGATTCACTTTCCAGTTTTATCTCAAACTCTCTCTCTTTCTCTCACCTCAGCTTCTGTCGTCTCCTCCATCTCCCAAATCTCAAATTCTTAAAATTTTATTTTTTATTTACAAACAAAACATATAAACAGGTTCGGTCTTCTTCAATTCTCACCGACACAAACCCGTCTTCTCCTCTCTTCTCTCCCTTCTTCAGTTTTGCCGAATAAGCTTATAGGTAACCGCTAACGATCTTCTCAATTTTTTTTTTTTTAATCTCTTCTCGTCGCATTATGCTTATACTCTCCGTTGTGTTCTTATGAATCTCGAGATCTGAGTATCCATCATTCCCCTAATTTCAAATTTCTTTCGCGAGATTTGTTCTTCTTGCATCCCTGAAACTTTTTTTCCCTTGTTCACCACGAAAGTTTTAGGTTACTGATTGTAATTGTGCTTTTAATAATAATAATAATATTAATTTGGATGATGGATTCTGATAATATAGTTTGAATCCGTTTTTAAACTCATCAGTCTATCACCAGCTTGGATCTGCAGTAGCCCTCATGGCTTCTACGGTTGATCTTAATGTCTTTTCATCAGTCCCTGCTCTTCAGAGTAACCTCGGAGTTTTGTCTCCTGATCAGGTTTTTAGTTTTATAACCTCTGCATTTGTCATTTGTTTGTGCTGGCAATAATGTTCCTTCTTCTCCTTTGGCTAATTTATAATTCTGTTTCTTACTCTGCTTTTGATCTGGTTTTTGTGGCAGATCGAATTGGCAAAGATCTTATTGGAAAATGGTCAGAGTCATCTCTTCCAACAGTGGCCTGGACTCGGTGTCGATGACAAAGAGAAGCTAGGCTTTTTCGAGCAGGTGTTTTTGTTTATTATGTGTTTTTTTTTTTCTTACATGACATCTCAATGTTTTGATGATTGAACACATAGTAACAAGATTTTGAAATAACTTTCTTATTAGATTGCTCTCCTAAATTCGAGCTATCCTGGAGGTTTAGCATCATACATTAAGACTGCGAAAGAGCTTCTCGCTGATTCAAAAGTAGGGAAGAATCCATATGATGGTTTCTCTCCTTCTGTAAGTTTCATCAAATCTCCTTTTTTTGTTAAGAGTTCAAATGTTTTATTGGTCTCTATTGCTTTTTTTTTATTATTATTATTAACAAAAGGGTTCATGTGGTCTTTGTAGGTTCCTTCAGGAGAAAATCTTACTTTTGGTGATGAGAACTTTATCGAAATGGAGAAAAGAGGTGTTGTTGAAGCTAGGAATGCTGCTTTTGTTCTTGTTGCTGGTGGTCTTGGCGAGCGTCTTGGTTACAATGGAATCAAGGTATATAGTGAACTATGTTTCATTGACTTATATCATTATTTGTGTTATATACAATGGTTTCAATCAGTATTGCAATGTGGCAGATAGACTTATGAAACTGAGAAACATGAACACTTACTTGTCGTTTCGAGATATACCTGCCAGTCTTATTTGACCCAAATGTGAATCTTTTCTTAGGTGGCACTTCCAAGGGAGACAACTACAGGGACATGCTTCTTGCAGCACTATATTGAATCTATATTGGCTCTTCAAGAAGCTAGCAACAAGATCGCTTCTGGTATGTTTCTTTTTGTAATTTTTTTCACAATGCTATCACATTATACATATCCGTTTTCCTCGCTACAAGAAATCTGACATCTTATAATCAACATGAGTGCAAATAAGTACTTCTTCAAATTCTTCAGGAGTAATCGTGCTTGTATATTTCTGCAGATGAAAGTCAAAGAGACATTCCCTTCATTATTATGACATCTGATGATACACATTCACGTACACTGGAGCTATTAGAGTCAAACTCCTATTTTGGGATGAAATCTACTCAAGTACATCTTCTAAAACAGGTAAACGATCAGCTGCTGAAAGCCCTGTAAAGAGTTTGCTAAAATGTATAATGTTTTGAGAAACAGTGCACCATTGGCTACTCTTTTTTTATTTGCTAGGAAAAAGTTGCATGTCTTGATGATAATGACGCCAGGCTTGCATTGGACCCAAAAAACAAATACAGGATCCAGGTACATGTGTTTGTGTTAACATTTCCAAAGCTAGTACAATATTTGCAAGCTGACTGTCGTTTTTCTTGTCTATTCATAGACGAAACCTCATGGTCATGGCGATGTACATTCACTTCTTTATTCCAGTGGCCTTCTTCATAAATGGTAGTTCATCTATCAGATATATATTTAAATATATGAAATTTTGTAAGTTTGTTGCCTATAACACTTTTTATTTGTTGCAATTTTAGGCTTGACGCTGGTTTAAATTGGGTTTTGTTTTTCCAAGATACAAATGGACTTCTCTTCAATGTTAGTAGCAGCTTCTCAACTCTTGTGTGTTAAATTATTCATACAGTTCTGGTTGAAATTCAACAGTTGTGCTTCTTTGGTCCAGGCAATTCCAGCTTCTTTGGGTGTGAGTGCTACCAAACAGTATCATGTTAACTCTCTTGCTGTTCCCCGCAAGGCGAAAGAAGCCATCGGAGGAATTACTAAACTTACCCATGCTGATGGTAACTTTAGTGAATAGTAATAATCCATAGTATATATACTTCTGCTCAATGACATTATTCATTGTGGATTTAAATGATTTCCAGGGAGATCTATGGTGATCAATGTGGAGTACAATCAACTTGATCCTCTACTTAGAGCAACTGGATTTCCTGATGGGGACGTTAACTGTGAGACAGGCTTCTCCCCTTTCCCGGGGAATATTAATCAAGTGAGTTGTCTTGTCTTCTGCTCAATGATCCCAGATCTGTCTCTGATTTAGAAACTATGCAAGACTCTTATTATTTTGTTTTTGTATTTTTTTTTAAGTAGTTGATTCTGGAACTTGGTTCATACAAAGAGGAGTTGCAGAAAACTGAAGGGGCCATCAAAGAGTTTGTTAATCCAAAGTAATTCTTCACTTCTCAATGTTTCTCATTGAAGAGTAATTATTATTAGAAGTTTTAGTCTGAAACTCTGATTCTGTGCTTTGACATCTACATTTTGGAATATATGATAGATACAAGGATAGCACCAAAACAGCGTTTAAATCTTCAACTCGTCTAGAGTGCATGATGCAAGATTATCCAAAGACATTGCCTCCTACTGCACGAGTTGGATTCACGGTGATGGATATTTGGCTTGCTTATGCACCTGTCAAGAATAATCCTGAAGATGCTGCTAAAGTAAAATACTATGAACAGAGCAAATACTGATTATTAAAAGTTCACTTCTTAAAATGGATCCTAAAATTGAAAGGCATACAAGTTCTTGTGACTAATCCAACTTGTTCTCGTTTCCTTTCTGACTAAAGGTACCAAAGGGAAATCCATATCACAGTGCAACTTCTGGAGAAATGGCGATTTATCGTGCTAACAGCTTAATTCTTCAAAAGGTAACAATTTGTTGTATCAATCAATGCTTCACATATGTTTCTGAAGTGTTCAAATCGTTCCCTAGAGGCACTCAATTTTATTGTATATCCTTACATAAACCGGTTTGAGTCAAACAATTCTAAGTAGTCTTCTCCATGATGGTTTATAGTCTCTATTCTAAAGCAATATCTATTGTTCTTTGGTTTTGCGAATTCACCAGGCTGGTGTCAAAGTAGAAGATCCTGTGAAGCAGGTGTTGAACGGCCAAGAGGTTGAAGTATGGTCACGTATCACATGGAAACCCAAATGGGGAATGATCTTCTCAGATATCAAAAAGAAAGTCAGCGGTAACTGCGAGGTCTCTCAGAGATCTACCATGGCTATTAAGGGTCGTAATGTAATTATTGAAGATCTCTCCTTGGATGGTGCTGTAATAGTAGATTCCATTGATGATGCAGAGGTATGTAGTGAGTTCTTGAAAAAACATCATATGTATTCCATTGTTTATCTCTTTTTGATTATTAAGAGATCACTTATGTGGTGACATTTTGAAAACAGGTGAAACTGGGAGGTTCGATCAAGAACAATGGTTGGACCATGGAGACAGTAGATTACAAGGACACATCGGTTCCGGAAGAAATAAGAATCAGAGGTTTCAGGTTCAACAAAGTGGAGCAACTCGAAAAGAAGTTCACTCAACCTGGGAAATTCTCTGTGGAAGATTGAAGTTATCTTATGTGACACTTTTCTATAAGTTTTATTTGGCAATTTGATCAATTAGCAAATTTGTAACATTTGTCCTTCTGATGGAGCTTAATTCTTTCTTTCTTATTTTTCTTTGTTTCTCAACAAACTCCCAATTTTTTTTTTTTTTTAAATGTTTTTCTAATTCTTAGTGACAATTTTTATTCATTAAATATTATGAAAATTTCTGAAAAAGAAGCATTCAGCACTCACTTAATCTCATACTCTAAAGTTAAATTTCATAGATTTTCTCATACAACAAGCCCACGTATGGATAATCTCCAACCTCACATAACTATTACATGGCTTGGTATTATTAAAAAAAAAAAAGATTGAAATTTGATGTATTACAATAAATTTTCAATAGTTAAATAATCAGAAACAAAATCCATGTTTTGAATAAAATTTTAAATTTACAAAATCTTTAAAACATAGATAATTTACTTTAAATCAATATTCCTATTATAGCTTTAAAAAAAAATTGGAATAAAAGGCAAAATAGTTATATACCTATATATATTTATTTTTGTGAGAAGCACATTCAAAGATACTTCACGTCTAGTGTGAGATGAGCAGTGACGTCAACTAAAAAGATACTTCACGTCATTGACGTGACGTCAACTACATACCAAAATAGTCTGGTTTAGTTTGCGTTGGCTTGACATGGATTAGTTTGGTTTTCTATTCAACTCACCTAACAAACGAACGAGTCACGTTAATTTATAGGAGTACTGTACATCTTTTATCTAAGAATCGTATGACTCCGACTCGTACCACTTCCTCTCGTAAATATTAATTATTCATTTTTCGCCAGTGGAGTGAACACAGACACGTACCATTCGTTCAAGGTCCATGTATCTTAATTAGATATTTAGATGCAAATATTCAAAAGTTAGGTTTGATATTGTGTTTAAAGAAGAGTTATTACATTGTTTTCCAACATGAGTGGTCTTAAAGTACTCTAGACTTCAAAGCCTACCGAACTTCCAAATTCTGAAACTGAAATATATATATGTTTATTAGTTAGGATGGTACAGAGATAAGGTACAGAGACAAGGTACGAAGTTTATCTTATACTTTTTAATCCCCACATGTGTCATTGTCTAATAATGCTTGAACGCGACATCGTCCTATTTTATAAAATTCATAGAAGTGTAGTTTTGCATATTGAAGAATACTGATATGTACTTGAACTTAATATATGGACCAAGACGAAATCACCGAAAAAATTGACGTGTTGTGTTTTGGTCCCAGTCCATCTGTATGTTTGGTAAGCTTAAAACTGAATGACACATCGATGTATACGGTATTCAAATTTGTACTGGAAAGGCTAATTAGCCCGATCTCTTCTTCTACTTCATTTCATATATATTGTAAAACAAATATTTTTTCTTTTTTAATTAAAAATATAAAAAAATGTGTTTTGTAGCTTTTAAGAGGTGGAAGAACTCTTGTTGTATAATTTGATTCTCCGGCTAATCTCTTTCTCCAATTCTTCTTTTCCTCCCACTTCTTCCAGTTCCTGCACCATTAGCAAAACCCAAACCATGCAAACAAAAATCAATCCACTTTACATGCAAATTATTACTTGATATCTGTTAATTTGGGGTTGTATAGATTCTTGCCTTTGGTCCAAGAAACAGCCCATATGGTACACCCTTGAATTTGTCTGTGTGGTGTAGCTGAAAATTTTAAACCATATTATATATAAATCGATAGTACTAATTATGAGATAAAAGAAAAAAAAAATTAGACACTGCATGGTATTAAACCTGGTGAGCTGCCGCGACCTTTCGGAGGTAAGGGACGTTGGCAATAGGACCGACAGGGAATCTCTTGTGCACGAGTCCATCGTGGACGAACATGTAAGCCATTCCAAACATCGTTATTCCCAGTCCCTGGCATGTCCCATATACAAAAACCAGTCCGCTAAGAGAGTCAGCAAAACTCCAAAACCACTCGTTTTGAGTGTTTTCCGAATTTTCGAAAATAAACTCTAAAATGAACTGATATTTTTAATGTATATATAATTCATTAGTTCTGATAAATATAATAATTTTTAATGAAATTAAATTGTAAAGAAGTCAAAGACCAATTCTTTTCAGGTTTTGGATATTGTCGTCGTAATGAGAGAAAGATAGAGAAAAAGACTTACGGCACCGAAGCAAAGACCAGGAACAAGTCCTTTATTAAAGAATCCATAATAGAGTAGACCAATCGCAGGGACCGCGTTTATTATAGCGAACACATCGTTCAACTCAAACGCTCCTTCTCTTGGTTTGTGATGAGACTGCCACAAAACAAATTTTACCAAATAATTGTCATTTTTTTTTTGTTCTTCATTTGTAGCAGTTGAACCGGAAATATAAACCGTAATAATTTGAGAAAATTGAATTACCTCATGCATGTTCCATAAAGAATCGTGCCATAAAGCTCTATGAGCCCATCGTGCCCAAAACTCCATCCCAACCTAGAAAAGATCCAAACAATTTTTTTTTTTTTTTTTTGTAAAAAGGCTTTCAAGATCCAAACAATTTTTACAAAAACAAACTATACAAAAAAATGTGAATAGAATCGGCAATCGGCATACGCAATATCGTTTAGCTAATTCGCATCTCCCAAAAAATGTGAATGTAAATATTTGGTTAATTCATATAAATTTGGATATTGGTTTGGATAATTCGGCATAGAATATAATAAAAGTTCGGTTTGGTCAGGTTTGTTTTTACCACAATTTAGGAAGAAATAGGAAACTTACTGCAGCACCAACGGCTAGAGCAAATGTAGCAAACATCTCTGATGCAGGCACTTCACCTCCCTAATATCAAACCCACCAAAAAATCAAGTTTCACTTTTCGAAATTAAGACAAACAATATTTGATTTTTTTTTACATTACCTTCATTTGCCAATAAAACCGGTAATAAACAGCAATGATAGCCAAAGAAGTAATACCACAGCTCGACATCACAGCTGCGATAAAATAAGTCATTCTCTCCGTTTTTTTCCTCTCTGCTTTCTTGAGAAGCCGCGACGTCGCCGACATCTCCAAAGAGCTCGTCGTGCTTTCCGGTGTGTCCTCGTCCATGGGAAAGCTCTGTTTCCGTTCTTCAACGACGAAACAAACCGTGAGAATTTTTCTCCGTTTAAAGCTGTTGAGTCGTGGAGATGGTGGGAAAACGGCGGTGGAGATAGGTTGGTTTGAAGAGAAAGAATAACGGGTGAGTGGTTTGAGTGTTACGGGGATTGTTGAGAGTCCTGCTGCCATGGGAAGGAGGAGCTCGTAGAGGTGTTTTTTATTTTATTTTATTTTATATTGTACTTTGAAAGAGAGTTATAGAGAGAAATGTGTGGTAAAGCTTGCAGAGACAAGAGAGTCCACAATATTCTTTTTATAGTTACTTTTCCAAAAAATCATATCATTTGTTTTTTTTTTTTTTTTTTTGTTTTTAAAATATCTTGATTTAATGATTAGTTAGTTAGAGTATGTTGAGTTAATACAATAACATTATACTGTTAATCTTTTATGAAAAGAAATACAAACAAAAGAACCAATATATATACAAAGTAAAGCATACCATATGAAACAAACTACTAAAAGTGGAGAAGAAAGGAACGTTTACACACATTGGGTTGTGGTACCGGGGTCTTGTGTTTGAGGTAGCGAGAGGTGATGGGCCATTTCTAGGATCCCAAGTAATTAATCGACAGCGAATCACTCCCACTTCTCTTTTAATGCCTCCACGTATTCTCTTCTTCCACCGAATAAGGGAGAGGAGTATCACCATCTTCCACACCTGTCTAGTTGTTAGTGGTCTATTTTGTTTCTTCAGCTTACATACTCAAGGTAAAATGAGTTAACCCTGTAAGAACAGTATCCTAATTCTGTTCATACTATTGGCTATTTAGTGTTGCTAGGCATTTTTCAGCATACATACTGCTGTCGATTGATGTGTTTTTCAAAATAGGTTTTAACTTTAATTTGGTAGAGTTTTGATAATAAATTCTATGTTTTTTTTTTTTTTTGGACAAACGAAACCAAGTACACAGAGATAAGAATTCTGAAAATCCAACGAGTAAAACACTACAACAGTAAAGAGCATTCCCCAATGCCTTACAAAGATATAGAAAAATATAGATAGGATTAGATAATAATTTCTATGTTATTGTTTAAATAATATATAAAATTGTTATGACGACACTTTCCCCATTATATTAGTAATGCATTGAAGCAAACAATATTCGAAAGGAGTTGTTCACACACCAAAAAGTAGAAATACGAGATATCTATAGTTGAAGAAGAGAGATGAGTAAAAAATTCTTCACCATATCTCTCTATATTCAACAATTTTGCTTAGAAAGGAATATGAGTACAATAATTCATCCAAAAATTTGCTTCTTTGTAACTGTTGGATCTTTGTATGTTTTCAAAGCCCAGCCCGTTAAGGGATGGCCTAATTAATGTGAATATTATTTCGTTAAAAAAAAAAAAATTCATCCAAAAAAGACAATATAAGAAGAAAAACGTATTCATCCAAATAACAGTCCTATCTTTACGTAGAGAAAGTGTTTCTATATAGTTGCATGCAATAGGTCTATTATCCCTAATCTCACTATATACAAAGGGGTTGCTCTCACTCTCTACAAAAATAAAAATAAAAGAAAATATGAATTCCTGAAATTCATTTGAGATTGGTTACTTGAGCCAAATAATTCAACCGTTAAATTTTTGGTTAGGATTTCATAACATTTTTTCTGTTTTCAACCACACATTAGCTAAAATAATACTACAGTCAAACCTCTATAAATTAATAAGGTTGGGACCGTGAAATTTTATTAACTTATAGAGGTTTTAATTTATCGATAAATTAATAATTATTAATTTATCGATAAATTAATAAAATATTAATTTATGAAGTGACAGTTCATGAACTTAATGATTTGATTAATAATTTTGGCTATCGGATGGATGTCAATAGTTTACTAGATTATCCATGTAAAAATGATACAATTATAAGTTCATAATTAAGAAAAATCACCGCTTATTTTTCATTGTAATGATGAAATGAAAGATATTTTTATTAATAATATTATACGTAAGAATCAATTATCGCGTATAAAACTTTCTATAATTTTTGAATGCGATTTGGAAAACATCCAATGTTTTGATGGATTGAAATATTATAGATAATTCAAACAAGAATACAAATTTAATAATAAGCAAACAACAATAAATTCATATATTTCATTTAGATTTTTTAAATATATATATATATATATATATATTTATTTACTTGATTATTAATTTATGATATTGATGGGACCATATTTTTATACTGATTTTCAAAAAATTATTATTTTATTATTTTATCGAAATATGTCATTTTACACCAAAAAACTAAGAATTTATTAATTTATAACAAGTATTAATTTAAAGAGTATTAATTTATAGCGGTTCTACTGTACTATAGTAGCCCAATTAGAAAGATTTTATAACTTTTAAGTCATATAATATTACAAATTCATACTCATCTTGAAATAACTTCCTATTTAGACTTTTCTAGTAATTTTGAATAGTCCGGTTAACAAGATTGGGAAGTTGAAAAGCGGTCTCTGAAATTAAGGCATATGTTCGTTTATCTTGGATAGTACAAAAAAAACACTGAAGTTATGTATCAGTTGTCCAATTTGCCTCTCATCTCAGGGAGATATCCTGATTTTGATCATACAATTGGTCACTTAGTTTTGCAATATACATAACTCATTGTTAATTGATGTGTGTTTCCATTCATTTTCAAAGTAGATTCCAGTTTGATTGGGTAGAGTTTTAATCACAATTTATAAGTTGTTGTGTAGCAAAGTATAAATTAATGTTTTATATATATATATATATATATATATATATATGTGAGTGATGAGAACCTGCGAATGGCTAAGAGAAACAATTAACGTAGGCAACCTTAGTTTCACGGTATTCATACTCATACAAATCAGAAAAAATATTTATATCCGGTTTAAAGAAAAAGAGTTTTACTCTTATAAAGAAATCTATACAAAAGTATTAGGGGCAAAATATAATTTTGACATTTTGATTTTGAGAATTCATATAGTTTTATAACTTTAGTAAATAAATTATAGCTATTGTATTTGTGGTTCAGTTGCACCAACCAAATTCGCATTTTCCTAGCTACCATATAATTTTATTTCGGTGTTATTCACATAATAATAAAGTTGACTAAAATTTCAATACGATTTAATTTGGTTCGGTTCGGTTCGGTTAGAACGCCGACGCGGAAATTAAAACCTTTTTAACTGCAAAATTAATGAAGAGATACACACACACACACGTATATAGAAGAATATTCCTGACTGACGCGTAAGCCTCCTCTCTCCCTGATTACTTCGTCTCCAGGGTAATCGATCTCTCATCTCATCTCATCTCATCTCATCTCTCTCTCCTCGTAAAATCACCATGAGTATGGAAGCATCGGAGCTACAAGATCTCTCCGACGACGCCGATTACGCTGCTTCTCAACAACAAGTTTGCATTTCTTACTTCCTCTTTCCTTCTCTTGCTTTCTCAATTTTCTGATCGTTGTTAATATTGTCACAATCAAAATCTCTGCCTAAGGCTAATTTGTATTCCTTCTCTGATTGATTACGATCTCCAAGTTATTCCCCCGTTGGATTGATCGTTTGATTTTGTTTCTCTCCGTCTCTTGATTTTGTTAGGGATCGGCTAGTATGATGCGTTCAAATAGCGGAAAGAGAAGTTCGCCTAGTGAACACGACGACGCTGAATTGATATATTTGAAAGATAACGTTGCAATTCATCCTACACAGTTCGCTTCTGAGAGGATTAGTGGTAGATTGAAGTTAACTAAGCAAGATTCTGTTCTCTTCTTGGTAATTTGATCAATCATTGCAACTCCTTTTTTATACACTAATCTTCTTTATGATCCCATTGGAATTAAGAATGGTTGATTTGATTTCTTGATGTATAGTTTGGTATTCGTTTTTTCTTTTTTTTTTCACTTTCTTCCATTTTTTTGATACTTGCGTTTGGTATGTGGCTAGTCGTGGATTCCGTACAAGGGACAAACCTCAAATGCAAAGCTATCAGAGAAAGGTAATTATAGGGTTCGTTGAACTGAATTAGTATATATTGGTATTGAAGATGATGCCTTACCTTTGTTCTTAGTTTCTATATCTTTTCTAGACAGGAGTCTTTATACCATTACAGCAGTTCCGTTCACAGAAGTGAGGTCCATCAGGCGACATACTCCTGCTCTCGGATGGCAGTATGTAATCGTTGTTTTGTCTTCTGGTAAGCAAAAACCCTTCGATTGTTTTCTTTTGTTTGGGTATATTTATGATGAAAATCTTAGTCACTGTTTGGGATGCTCAATTGCATCAACAATGTAATGATTGCTTAGTCTTCTTAGTGTGTTTTGACACTGGTTAATGGATGGGATTCCTTTAAATGACTTTCAGGACTTGCATTTCCGCCTCTGTATTTCTACAATGGAGGAGTCAGGGAGTTTCTAGCCATAGTGAAGCAGCATGTATATCTTGCAAGGTTTGTGACTGATGTGAGATAGTTTTGTTCATGTGCCTGTATTAATATTCCTACTTGTGGAGAACATGTCATTATATTCTGTTCGGTTACTGTATCAAAGTAGCTTAGGAATGTACATCGTCAATGAATCACTGGTTTCTGACAGGCTTTTATAGCTCTTGTTACTGACTCATTAGGGAGACATGGCATGTAAATATTTGGATGACTAGCTTTTATTGATTGTATGGAACTGGATGACTCCTTACATAGTTATGCCACAAAGAAAATATTCGTAATTATAGTCTTACATGATATTAGCTTTCTATAGGTCGGCAGAAGATGCAAATGTGTTCCTTGTGAATGATTTTCAGAGTCCCTTGCAGGTAATTATACCAAATCATATTATGTTGGGTGAAGTGATGATTTTGGTTTATCTTATGGGCTAATACATTTTTATCATAATATCTAACAGAGAACTCTGTCTTCATTGGAGCTGCCAAGTTCACTGCCAGTAGCAAGTGGATTATACCCATCAGACGGAGGAACTTCTAATGAAAATCAAGGGAGAGCAAGTGCAGATGTTGGTAACAGAGTTTCTAGCGTTTCCCAGTTTGGCTTGAGAAAGCAAAAGAGTCATGATCCTACTCGGGATCTTTCAATCCATCTTCTAGAAAAGTTTTCTCTGGTTACCAAATTTGCTCGAGACACAACCACCCAGTTGTTTTCTGAAAATAACGGATTTGGTTCCATTGACAAGAGATGGAATAACCAACCCGTGCACAGTTATCCTGAAAAGTTGTCAAATATTGCTGAGGAAAAGCATCATGAAAACCCTCATAGTTACCCTGAAAATGACCCTTTCAAGGATGAAGAAATCTCTAATGAAGTTGATGTCCCTGCTGATCCCTTAGAGGTGAGTATCATTTTTCTATTGGTTATAAGCATTAGCATGTTGATGGAAATTATATCGGTATATATCTAGTTTTTTTTTCCTATATCGGTATATTGTGAGTCTTCTATTTTCCTTATTGACTAAAATCTATACATTGTAATTTTTTTCCTTGTCTGATTCATTTTGGATGCCCAATTGACTTTCACCATGACCTTGGTATTTTTGTTATCCTACCCGGCATAATTTGAGTGCTCCCATTAGTGGACTTTGCATGCATGTCAGTGTCAGTTGTGCTTGTACTCTCAGTTAGTTGAAACACTACCTAGATACTAGTGATTAGTGAGTTACAGCACCTTTGGTTGTTCTTGTTAAAATTTGTTGTAAACAGAGCTTTGAAAGTTTTTTTTAAATTCAAGGGCAATCAGTTTTATAAATTAAGCGTGTTGAGCATTGATTTTAATAATCAGCTTTAGTTGATATTCAAATCTACAGTATATGTGGCTACTTCACCTTGTATTAGCAATATAAAACATCTATGGATATTTCCTTTCTATGCTTTATTAACACCAAATATCCGGAACTGATGGTTAGCTGAGTACTCGTAATGGCACGTGTACAGTATGGGACTCATGAATTTATTTGCTCTTTTGCAGTTTAATAAATTAAGTCTAGTGTGGGGAAAACCAAGGCAATCACCGATGGGGCATAAAGAGGTACACATTTTCGCGTTCTGCAAATTTTCAGTGTCCAGAAAGTTTAGAGAGGAAATTGTTTTGGTGCTGTGGTACTTGGTTTAGTAATGATATATAGCCAAGCATTGTAGTTGATTGTAGTATATCGACAGAGAATGTGCAACCTGGTAGGGAATATGTTTTGCTTCTTTGTTTGCGAAGCGTATGCATAAATTTGTATTATCTTTTAATCATTTGTTTAAATTCAAACTTTTGGTGGATCTCAGTTCACAGCATTCTTGGATTCTGAAGGGCGAGTTGTGGAATCAAAAGCTCTTCGAGAGAGAGTTTTCTATGGAGGCATTGAGCACCAACTGCGAAGAGAGGTTAACTTTCTATTTCATATGAAATCTTAATTAAAAAGTAGGCGTGCGTTATTAAATGCTGATTAATTTTGGAGGAATCATTGTAGGTCTGGCCCTTTCTCTTGGGATATTATACATTTGACTCGACATATGCAGAGCGAGAATATCTTCGATCTGTCAAACGGATGGAATATGCAACATTGAAACAGCAGTGGCAGGTTCATTCATCATCATATCACATCATATCTAGATTTCTTAATTGGCTATGTAGTTCCTTTTCCCTATGATGTCTGAACTATTTACAGATTTTGACCGTTCGTAATGTAGTTTATTTCCCACATGTTTGATGCACTCTTAACTAAAACAATTTTTTTTGACAGAGCATTTCTCCTGAACAAGCAAAAAGATTTACAAAATATCGGGAGAGAAAAGGGTTGATAGATAAAGATGTGGTAAGAAGGGTTTGAGAATTTTGATTTATGTGGTGTGCCTTATTCGTCGAATTCCTATTGAGCTATCCAATCGTTTATTCTTTTGTAGGTAAGAACTGATAGGGCATTTGAATACTATGAAGGGGATGACAATCTTAATGTCAATAGCATGCGTGATATTCTGTTAACCTACTCCTTCTACAATTTTGACCTGGGTTACTGCCAGGTATTTATCAGTTTTCATAGTTCATTCTTATAACTGAATTACAAGTTGGCGGTGTCCTTACTATTCTGTTTGCATATTTAGTGTCAGTGCTCCCACTTAGCGTATAAGCAGAGATGCTGGACACTCTTCTTTTTTGGCTTTTTCTTTGAAATCCACTGTGTGGCTTAACGGACAAATGTTTTTCTGGTTATTAGGGAATGAGTGATTATCTGTCGCCTATCTTGTTTGTGATGGAGGATGAATCAGAATCCTTTTGGTGTTTCGTGGCACTGATGGAACGCCTTGGACCCAACTTTAACCGTGACCAGAACGGGATGCATACTCAGCTCTTTGCACTCTCTAAGGTCTAATTTTGTCTTGTTGAGAACACCTCGACAGTTTACCTTTTTTTCTTCTATTTCTTCGTTTCTATCAGCATTCAGTATCAATGTTGGGATCTGAATCTGATTCCCTTTCATTTTCATTGTCCCACAGCTGGTAGAGTTACTCGATATCCCGCTTCATAATTACTTTAAGGAGAACGACTGCTTGAACTACTTCTTCTGTTTCCGCTGGATCCTGATTCAGTTCAAAAGGTTTGTTTCTTCTTTTCTGCCTCTTTTCTTGTTATTGCTTAGATGTTCCACAACCTCGTTTGGGCTGGAAAAAAAAATCACTGTTACCCTATAAAAATTTGGGTGTCTGTATTGGTATTTCATTATTTGTCGGGAAATGGATATCGTTTGTGATCAGTTAACCATTTTACCTGTTCTGCGATACCCGCTCGAAACCCTTCCAATGTCTGAGATATCTACAGCAAGTGCACTATCTAAAATAGCCAAAAAACAGTTACATCACACTTTGAATGTGAATGCCCCAATATTATTTTCTTATTTTCAAGAAGAGATCTTGTAAGTTTTACTGTGTTGTATTTGATTCTGGTGACAATGTGTCTCAGGGAGTTTGAGTACGAGAAGACAATGCAGCTGTGGGAGGTGTTATGGACTCACTACCTCTCAGAACACCTTCACTTATATGTCTGTGTGGCGATCTTGAAGCGATGCCGCAGCAAGATAATGGGTGAACAGATGGATTTTGACACTCTCTTAAAGTTCATCAATGAGCTGTCTGGGCATATTGACCTTGATTCGACAATCAGAGATGCTGAAGCACTTTGCATATGTGCTGGTGAAAACGGAGCTGCAAGTATCCCTCCTGGAACCCCTCCTTCTCTGCCACTTGATGAGGTTATGTTATACCCTCTGGAAGATGATGTTTTGTAAGTATTACAATTTTCCTTTTTCTTCAGGACATGTTACCAAAATTTGGATCGAGTTTTACTAGAAATCCCATACAGTTATTAAGAAGTCAATGGACATACGTTTTTTTTTCTTCTCTTTTTCCACTGTGCTCTGGTGTCTAAAATAGTATAGGTACAGGTATTGTGCTGCAGTTGATAAGAAAGGTAAGAAATAAGAATGGATCCTCAACGAATTAGGACTTGTAAATTATGATTAATTTCTTGCGTAGACTACGCCCCACAATGTAAAATTGTATAACTAAAAGCCATAATGATTCACAAAGTCTATGCAAGAATTTATCCCTCGAGATAAAGCAAGGAAAGTCCTAAAGCAAAGGAAAGAAATCGGTAAAGGCAAAACATGGGTCAAAGACAAGAGTGTTGTCTGGGTAGTGGGAGATGAGAGGCAGTGGAGATCCTACGCGGACGTCATAGTCAAAGCTGTTGGTCTCCTCCTCCATCCAGGTATTTCTCACGACACCGTTCTCTTCTCCTTCTCCTTCTCCTTCTCCATGGCTTCTTCTCGCTTCTGTGGACATAACTGGCTTATCGGTGAAAGTACTGGCGCCGATTGATTCAGGTGCATTCTGTTTTCTGGAACTGGATTTCTTGTTTAAATGGGTATTCCAGTAGTTCTTGACTTCGTTGTCAGTGCGACCTGGAAGGCGACCGGCGATCAACGACCATCTGATATAAAAGAGTAAGAAGTTAGAATCGAGAAAGTTATGAGAAGGTGGGTGGATCAATGGTGAAAGAGGAAAGACCTGTTTCCAAGAAGCTTATGCATGCGGATAATGAGGTCTTGTTCTTGAGGTGACATGCTTCCTCTTTTTATATTTGGTCTTAGATAGTTCTTCCATCTCAACCTACAGCTTTTTCCTCCTCTCTTCAACCCTGAAAAAACATCAACGCAGAAACACAAATTCCTTAGTTTCCCAAAAGTCCCACCTTCTGTATTCGACCAAACGAACGAAACTCAATATGAAAATTTCGAATCGAACCAGATCTACGGGAAATGTCTGCCCAGTTTCCTTCTCCATGAGTCTCAACGTAGCTTTTTAAAATCATGTCTTCCTCAGGTTTCCACAAGCCTCTCTTCATGTAAGACTTACCTTCTGTTTTCTGCTCCATATATGTTTTTGTATCTTTCTCTCTTTGCCTCCACAGTTTTCAACTGAAGCCTGTTTATTAATTATATGCGCATAAAGTTAGAGGTTTCAAACTTTAACTCTTACATGTGGGGACTATCTAGTAAAATTATTGAAGAGAAAAAGAGAACAGTGGTTGCACTTTTCCAACAGTAACTACTGTAAAATTCGTGCAAACTATAGCTGTAAAAGCTCTACTAGCTTGTTTTTGTCCACAACATTGTCACAAATTATTGGCTTTTAAGGCAAACATATAAGCACGGGAGATCAGAGGTTGAAGATTGCCATCAACCTCGATACATGCGTTGGTCCATTTACATATACAATTGTGCGTTTACAGTTGTTGCATTTCAACAAATTCTTTCTCGCTCAAAACGTGCAGTTTTCAAAATGTTGTGCCCAAATTTTTTATACAGAAGAGTCAAGACTAGAGCAAGTATATATTTGAGTTCTCTATACATCTACGCTCCAGTTCTTAGTTTTCAAAGTTCAATATTATGGAGAGAATTAATTTTACGCAATTTGGAAAGTCACATTTAACAAAAAAAAAAAAAAAACGCTTCATATATACCACGTTTTAGTCTCGTTAATGTAGCATATCGACATGTGAGACTGAATAAGAAGATATCTGTGATATTCGATTTGATCCTTTTTAATCCACTTGGATCCAATAAAAAAAAAAGATCGTATAATTGTTAAGTTTGCAGATCAAAGCAAATGATAAAGATTTAATATATGCCAAATGCGAAACAAATTACAAATACCAAAAATTGGATACATCGGATACAGTTTGTTACTAGTAGGAGTTTTTTCTTTTTTTTTTTCCCTGTCGTATCAAACAGCTATTAAAATAAAGCCTCTAGAGGTTTTACTCTTTTTATATATAAATTTGTGTCAAATATATGAAAAAGAAGCAAGACGAGAAAATTTATCATATATTATTACATTAGAGATCTTACAAAGGATTCATTAGGACAAGACTGACCAACATTTAAACAATATTTTGTTTTTAAACACTGACCAAACATTATTCAGAAGAAAAAAAAACTGACCAAAATTAAACGAAAGAAGAATCCATTCACTCATGTGATCATGTAACATCAAGATCACTCTTCTTGTTCTTATGACAATAACATAATACTTTCAATATAATCCGTGAAAGCAATCAAAGATGGTCCATATGTTGCGCATTTGAGTCCTCCTAAGGAAACTTCCCTTAAACGTTTCCTCTCGAGATCAACATAGACAAGATAAAGCTGAAAAAATCGATCACGTGCTGTAACTATAAGCTCACCACTACCAGCAACAAAACCCACCGCACCTAGCGACACAAGATCATGCGAGCACATCTCTCGACTAATATTGATAGAAACCTGAGACCATTCTTGTTTCCCGGACAAATCTTCCAAAACCCATAAATCATACATGCTAATATTTTTTTTAGCAAGTAAAGCTAGTTTCCCTTGGTAGTTCACAAAGGTAGAGATACCAAAGAACGTAACATACAGATTACTAGCATCCGTCGGTAATTCAATAAAATTACCAAACTTTTCGGTCGCCACATAGAACCTCACTAATCTCGGTCCATGCGCCGTGTGAGCACCGTAATAAACAACTCCATTGATGCATATTCCTGTGGTTACGGGAGAATGACTATTCCCATCCTCGATCATTTTCCATGAACCTTGACCTCCCAATGTAAACACTTCCACTTTGTATGGACATTCTAAACATTCTGTTGAGAAAAACAAGACCTTATATTGATAATTGATAGGATCATATCCCATATACCATGTCTTGAACGGTTTATCAAGAGTAGATTGAGGGCCTTGGGGCAAAAGTTCGCCCTTTCCAAGGGCAGGATTGCATATCCACAATTGATCCATGTATTCGATACATATCAAGCCATTGACACAATAAGGCGTATTATAAGAGGTATTATCGATGCAACATATTGCATTGGTTACCGGAGAAGGTGGGGATGAAGAGAGGACATGCCAGTGAGAAAATGTGAATAAATCAGGTAAAGCAACCATGACACGTGGCTAACGAGTAGAGGATCGAGATTGGTATGCGCTAATGAAATGTCGACTGCGGATGATTGAAGCCCAAAGCTTGGATACACATAGAAATATTGCTAGAGATTTCACAGGCAATCTTAAGAGAATTTCGATCAAAAGGTCTTCAGAAAACATTTTTAATGAACAAAGAGTTTAATATATATATATATATTTTTCTGTTTGATAAGAAAATCTTGTATATCTCATCTACAAATCATGATTATATCTAATATATATACTATGCAGTGGGAGGAAATTTGCTTAATCATTAATGTAAGATTGACTTGACTTTCTTTTTTAATAAAAATGTATGTAATTAATTTCGTATCTGAATTGTTGAGTCAATATATAATTAAGAATTACGACTAGATTTTTCTAATAGATTTTCTCATCCAAACAGTTAAGCCAGTTGAGAAACAACAAATGGGCCACTGGTACTCACCAAATTTGGGCTTGAGTCCGGTCATCGGAGAAACGTATAATTTGTAATGCTATATAAAAAAATATATAGTTAAATCAATGCAATTAAGAATTGCGACTAGTTTTTTTCTTTACTTTTTTTTTACACTAATTAGTTCTAATAGGGTATCTCATTTTCAATTTTGTTTATAACTCATGTTAATGATCCACTTCCACTCAACCCACTTACAAAACTCAATGGACATAATATAACTTAGTCATAACCTTGCAAAGAATCTTGAAAGTCACTTGACAGGTATTTGCACCCTAGTCACGCCTTGCCTCGGAGATCTCTTTCCCTTCATTAATTTCATTCGAAGAAGCTTGCTACGATTTTGTACTTACACGAGCTTATAGAAAACTAGTTTCAACTCACGTTAATCTATAAGTAGGATTAGATAAGACGAGTACAAACTTTTCTAAAATTGTGGCACTAATATGTGAATCCTGTGTTTGCCAATCACGTAACCTAGTCTAAAATAATAAATTAAGAATAAGAGAAATACCATAAAATAACACTAGAATAAGTTTGATGGACAACTATAGCACATATTCCATAAATTCCTAAAAATATTACTATTTAACACATTTCAATATTTAATATTAAATTTTAGAATATATTTTTTTTTAGGTTTGGGTTCTCAATTTCACATTTAGAGTATAATTTTGAAAGATTAATTTTGAAATATAATGCTATTTTAGAATTTTAGAGATGTTGTGCTGAACTTGGAAAAAAAAAATTTTAGTACTATTTTTGAGAATCTCCCAAATAATAAAGAATCGGCTATGCTAATTAGCGAGTCAGATCCAAAAAAAAGCTGAAGATCTTGAGAGTGTCTTTCTGAATGATTAACTGCAACTCAAACTTCAAGTTTTCTGTGTGTGTTATCAAACTGCAACTCAAGCCACTAGTTATATAATTGCAATCATCATCATCATCATATTCACTGTCTTTCATGTAATTAAAATCAAAATAACTACTCGCTTATCATTACGAAACATAAGATAACGTGTGATAGAAGAAGCAGAGTGAAAACTACTAATAGTGAACAATGATGGTGAAACCAGTCTCTTTTTGGTGGATACGGAATTATAACGCCATGGACACAATATCAATTAGACCAACTCCAACTAATCTCCATTTTTATCTCCAAAATGGAGTTTGGAGTCAATTTTGTTCCAACTCATCCCCATTTCTATCTCTAAAATAGAAATCTCTATTTTTTTCTCTATATTTGGAGACTTCTATTTATATTTTACACTAAAATTTGGAGATCTCTATTTTTAACTCCAAAATGAGTAGGGTTAAAGAAAAACTCATCTGGGTTGGAGATGCCATTAGTTCATAACCCTGCAAAGAGTCATGAAACTAGTATTAAACTTAGTGACTTGACAAAGTGATAATTCGCGGTAAAAATGTGATAAGCAGAAAGCTTTCTCTAAAGAGAGTACTGTTAGTCTTCTAAGAAATATGAATCGATCGTTCATTTGTTGAAAAACTTCAATCTTTTTAAGCTAGAAATATAACTAGGAGTGGATAGATTGTCTAGTTCAACCAACAAGAGATAACCACCAAAACTCAACTATTTCAGAAGTTATATGGTCTGATTTCATCACTAACAAATTCCAAACTCTTAGAGGAGTATCAAAACCAATAGAGTAGTCCCCAAATAAGTAACGAATAAATTTTGATATAGCTCGATAATTTGAAACTAAACTAATTATTTTTATCAAAGATGACAAGATAAGATATACCACGATTTGAGATGAAAACTCATCTAGGTAATCAAAGAACATCTTACTTGACGTCATACAACAACGCAGAAACAATCCAACTTTTTTTTTTTTTTAATGTAACGTCTCTTTGGTTATATTGCTTACAAAAGGCATCCAATAATATGACCTGAAAATATAACCTGCAACTATAAAGAATCGGTTGATGAGTACACATTCATTAATTAGTTAGTAAACTTAGGTAAATGATAGATATGACTTCAGAACTTTAGAGAATGTCTTTCTAAATCATAATTAACCTGTGTTGACACTTTGATTTAATCATCAATCATGTATAACCAAGAAGACTGTAGGTAATGCCATTTCCAGTTTGTTGAATCAACCTCAACAGATTATTTTGTTAACGTTTTATCTTATAATCTCTTAAGTTTGTCCAGTAATTATTTTTTTGAAACAAAAGCAACAAGAATGTTGTAATACATATATAGAGGTCTAAAAGAACATCTCAACCAACGTGCAACAGAATTAGAGCATCGACAAGAAACCTGGGAAAACATAATGACAAGCCAAAAAAAAAAAAAGATGGAGCTAATCATAACTAATTAAACATGTAGATGGAAAAGTTACAGTTATATGAAAATTAGCTAGATTCTGTGTTCTAAGTTAATAACTTAGATACTTGAGAAGTTGAGATCTTCACCGTAGTCTACAAAGGCGTGAACTCGACTAGTATCCTTTGATGCTCCCAACCCTGGGATTCTAACATACTTTTACATATTTTGGCTCGCCCTTGGTACACGACTACACGTAATCGATTTATTGGTCAATATTTAAATATCACACTGTTGTAGATATTGTACTATGAAAGGGAAAAAAACACCAAATGTTCAAAGATAGCTTCGGAATCAGCACTCATGTAACATCAATATAAGTTACATTCTTTATTTTGGACGCTCATGTACCGGATACGAAAATGTTTAAACGTAGTTCAACTCGAAAACTTTGAATTATAAGATGTTAAAATTGTCGCATTTAAAGGTGAGTTTGCTAACCCTAAGTTTTGGTCATACCAAGCTTTATATAATAAGAAGATACTATATTTATTTTTCTTCATTTTTCTTACATATACTACCTTGTTAAATTAAAAAAATTACCTTGTTAAATAATTTCTGGAAATTTAAGAAAAACTAAAATAATTTCCGGAAATTTAGTAATGTATTTGTTCATTTTTTACATAGATTTGTTTTTATTACATGCATATATTACCTTGTTAAATTGGAAAATTACATTGTCAAAAAATTTCCGGAAATTTATTAATGTTCTATATTAAAGCAAAAAAATCTTAGAGAGATAAATGTATTATTACTTTTTTTTGTCAAAGATATTTTATGATATGTAAAAAATCTTAAAGAGATTCATTAAAGTAAAAAAATTATGAATCTAATGTATAAATCTAATGTATATGAATTTCCAGAAATTCATTAAAGTAAAAGATCTTAGAGACATAGATGTATTATTTCTTTTTTTTTTTGTCAAAGATGTGTTATGATTTTGGGAAATTAAGACATAATTATTATTTTACAGCCACGTGTCTGGCTTTTATGGATTACTTCCACAAAAAGAAAAGAAAAAAGGAAGATCCATTCTTGGGTGCTATATATATATATAGAGGTTCATTGGCATTCTTGTCCATCATCCTTCTCTTCTACTTCCAAGATTTCTAACTTTTTTTTTTTTTTCTCTCAAAAAATGGTGCGTTCTTTTTCTTAGTAAACCTATTGAACAAAATCTTTTTTTTTTTTTGTTTTTTCTTGGTATAATGAATTGACTAAAGCTCTAATTTTATTTCATTGTTTGTAGTCGACGACAATTGTATTCAAGTATGCAGAGTGTCCCGAAAAAAAATGGAGGAAAGGATTCCAGTGTTTGGTTTGTTTCCCAGGTACACCTACACACACCCATCGATTATATTGGAACCACGTTTGTTGTTTATATAAATCAATTATTATACATACATAATTTTACTTAGACTTGTGAATTTTAAACAATGTTAATTAAGATTGTCCCTTTTTTACTATTGTTAGGAGTTGAAACTTCATGTTGTGCTATCGTGCCAAACCATTTTGCAGTGAAGGGACAAAATATTGATCAAGAACAACTATTAAAGAAATTGAACACGATCCTTAAAAATGTCGAAATCATTGATCATTCGGCATACCCTGCTGATCATTTTTTTGAGTCTGCTGAAGTCATGAATAAAAGTGCCGACTTTGTTGTAACTATTTAGACATATATATGGTTTTTTCGTATTATTCTATTATAAAAGTTTGGACTTTTGTGTAAGTCTTTAGACATATACTATATGGTGAAATTCAATTATATTATCCATTCTTAACTACACTAATCGTCTTTTCTTATATATATGCATCCAATATGGTCACTAGTGTTTGTTTTCTTGGTCGGTATATGTTTAGTAATGGAGTTATATATATATATATATATCTCAGAATGAGCTACTGAAAAGTTAAGTGCATCTAGGCGATATACATCCATATTGGTTTGCAAATGGTCAGAGTCAGCCTAGTTCTTGTTCCTCTATATATGGTATATACATGCTTGCATAAACAAAAAGCTCAAATAAAATTGAGAGAAGACGAGTGGATATATAACTTATGATGATATCACTGTACATACACCATCCTTATTTCAAAAGACCTATATATTTAGAGCCAATTTGCGTGACAACAAAAATAATAAATAAAATAAAGAATATATCATATAATTTAAATAAATTAGGAGAATAGGATTAGGGGTAGATAAAATTACAGTTTTAGTATTTTGATAGTAATGGTAGAGGAGGATGCTGGTGGCCGATAGCTGGAGATTGCGGTGGTCAGCGGCCGGAAATGGCGAAGACCGGTGGCAAGTGGCTGGTGGGTGGAGATTCCGGTGGCCGGCGCCGGAGGTGGTGGCGGTGGCCAGCGGTCGAAGGTTGTGGCGGTGGTGATAAGGATGGTGGTGGTGATGGTGGTGGAGGTGGAGAAGATAAAGGATAAATTTGGTAATAATACATAATATACATAGAATATGGTAGATATGTGGTTAGTATAGTTAGTTTTTGAATTAAAGATCTTTTTTTGGTTATACATTGCAATTCCTCATTTATTTATAACTCTAAACCCGATCAATCTCAGTTGCATCTTCTTCATTTTTGTTTTTTTGTCAAACCTTCATCTTCTTCATATGTACAACAAACTACCAACAAAGACTCGCCCCAAAATCTGTACTCATTAGCAAATTTTTTTATGAATGTAAAATTATATTCACCAAAAGAAAACTATTTTAAAAAAGATGAAACTTTTAGTCAAAATTTTTGAAAAGCTTAGTGGAGGAGATATAGAATTGAAAGGGAAAAGAACGATATTTGGGCTCATTCATTCACCTCTCATAGTTAAGCCAATTAGATAATGTCATGTTATATTAAATTAGATATATTTTAAAATATTATTAACAAAAAACAAAAAGTTTTAATTTAAGTAAATCTAAATCGACATATAATTTTTTTTAATTATAAAATATGAACTCTAATTGTCATTTGCCATCCAAACCGAAATGTAAATCTCCTATATATTAAAAGAGAAGCACACTATAGAAAAAGCTGATGTGTATATATTAAAAGAGAAGCACACTATAGAAAAAGCTGATGTGTCATCATTTGAGAGCTCTGTGCAGCTTTTAGCAAAATAACCTTAAATTTTATACTTAATTAAATTAACATGTCATTATATATTAAAAACAATTAATTGAATAATAATTAGATATGTATTCGTTTTCATACAAATTTAAATATCACATATTAAAACTAATTAAATAATTACATACTATGTCAACGCAAAATTTCACTAAGATATACTTATAAATATATAAGTCAAAGTTATATTTATTTCTTAAAATCAATATAAGTAAAATTTTCTAAAAATGCTATAAAAATATATCAATTAAAATAAAGTTAAGAAAAATAAAAAACATATAACTTATTAACGAAATCATATAAAATGAAATATCTTTTTACGTTAGTATTATTACCATAATAATTTAAATAACAAGCTTGCAATAGTTATTATAATTGATTATAAAAAAAGAGTATATTACCCCTGAATTATTTCCAACTCATTAAAAGAAACTTAATCCCAATAAATATAGATTTATATATATTCATAAATAAATATAAAATAACAACAAATTAGGGGATATTGTGATGTGTGATTATTTATATATATCTAATTAAGTATGTAAACTAATTAATCTCAACATTTAGTATGATTATTGTTTAAAAATAGAAATATTGATAACCGAATAGGAATATACGTTATAATTGTTTATTCATCTGTGTGCTACTAAAAAGGAATGAGACATAACCCTTATCATTATAAATAAACTTAGTACCCAAAAAAGTTCATAATATATTTAAAATGAGTGATTAGTAGATTATGCAAAAATTTTATAGTTACTCGATGAACCATAAATATAAATTTGATTTTTGAAACACACAAAAAAATATTTTGCCATATATTGTAACATTTTATAACTATTTTCTTTACCACATGTACATATTTCACCTGTGAAACGTATTCGTACACGAATACGTTGATTTTGGAATTTCATAAATTTTGCATAATGTTTTTTTTTGGTAATAATCTGTCATTTAAAGAAAATATTAACAAACCGACTAATTTAAAAGATTTAGATAGCCTAATTAAAAATATTAAATTTAGATTATTTTCCGAAAATTTAGTTTAGAATCCGATTGTTACTAACATATAATTAAATTGTATAATTTAATATATATTGTTATGGTTACATAAGAAACATGCAAAATTGTTACGATTACACGATAAAACATAGAAAAAATATGAATTTTATTTTTAAACAACAAAAAGACATGTTTCAATAAATAGTAACATTTTATCAATATTTTTTCTACCATAAAACCACTTACACATTCAAAGATTTCACATGCATAACATTGAATAATAATAAAAAAACTGTAATTATATATTATGTTTGACACAAAGAGATATTAGTTTTTGGATAATAATTTTACTTAAAATAATTTTCTTTAAATCGACTTAACGAGAATAAAACATTATTTTGATTATGAAAATTTCTACTCCAAAGAACTTTATGAAAATGCATTTGATGAGAATAAAACATTATTTTGCTTTCAAGTTTCAAGTAACGTAGAGAAGATAATCTAGGAATTTTTTAATTTATTTATAAGCCAACAAAATGATGAAGCTCACAACAAAACCTGTCAATGAAATGAAATGCCACATTTCCATGTAAACTACCTAGACTATGAGTATTACATAAACTTGAGATCTTCTGCATAGTCTAGTCTACAAAGGTGTCGACTCTACTACGATTCCCATGAGCTTCGAAACCTTGCAGATTACAACTCTTTCGAGAGCTTTCCTTTCGGGATTGAAGAATAAAACAAAGAAGGGATTATTATTATCTGTATAAACCATGGACATTATTATATATTTCACCATTAGCAGTCACTCCAACGACGGAAATAGTACCCTCAACAGCTATATCCACCGGAAAATAGTAAACACGTCTCAACCATTTCTGTTTCTGGGCATCCTCTAGAGTCCACATAGAAAAATGAAGACTACTCTTACGCCTTCCATTAGGTTGACGGTGCCATTGCCAACAAATCACGCCTAATTTACCATGGTAATTTATCAGTTTAGACGAATAATACTGGAATATCATCCGAAGAGTAGAATCTGCGTTAAGAAACCGAAGCTTTTCATACCTAACATCAAAGCAAGCTATAATCTTCACATCCTTGTTGTTTTCAGCCATGTAATACAAAACCATTGATGCATATCCCTTCACTTATTGGACAATGTTTTAGGGGAAACTGGATCTTTCTCCATGACTCTTTTCCTGTTCCTAATGTCAGAATATGTACCTCTGTAGATTTGCTTATGGAGATCATACCCTAAAAAGGTTCTCAGATTACTCTCCTTACTTCCCAGCGAAGGTAGTCCAGCGTACTGTCCCGTGCTAGGGTTACATATCACCGGCACTTTATCTATATCTTCCTTAATTTGAGACCCGCATATTCACTACAAGAAAACAGTCGTTTTGCGACGGAACTTTGCGACGCCAGAAGGTCCTCGCAAATTTGCGACGGAGTTGAGAGCAACTTGCGAGAAAGACGACGCAAGTTGCAAATCCCTCGCAAATTTTGCGAGGGAAGAATCCCTCGCAAACTTGCGAGGGATTTGCTATAGTTTTGCGAGTCCGTGAAACTTCCTCGCAAACCGCACGCAAATCCCTCGCAAAATTTGCGACGGATTTGCGGTGAAATATATTTGCGAGGGAGTTACAAGGGATGAAGATGTCGGCAACCACGTTTTCCCCGGGTGTAACTGTTTTGTCGGTAAAACAGTGAATGCCTCGCAAGTCTCTTGCAAAAAATAAATCTTTTTTATTTCCCTCGCAAATCCCTTGCAAATTTCCTAGCAAATACATAGCATTTATTTTTAGTATGCCTATAAATAGCAAGTCCATCATCTATGGAAACCACACACAAAACACTTACAACAAAAGCCATTGTACTACTAAAAATAAAATTTGAAAGAAAGAAATTAATACCAAAAATATTGTAAAAAAAAGAAAAGCTACAAAAAAAGCCTAAAATTTTTTAAATTCTACAATAATGTTTGGAGGGGGGCATCATGAGATATACACAAAGCGACAGTGGATGTACAATCACAGAGATCCGGAGACCGGTGATGTGACGAAAGAGTTTTGTGACGGGTTGCGCGGTTTCATGTACCAGGCGACAAACCAAGACTTTGCTCGTGAAAACGGTACAATATTTTGTCCATGTCCTAAGTGCTTGAACATTAAATATTTGGAATTTAATCTAGTGAAGAAGCATCTTTACAATAGAGGATTTATGCCAAATTACTATGTATGGTTACGTCATGGAGAGAGTTGTGGCAGTAACGTTGGAAGTAGTAGTATGAATTATGCTGTTGATCAACCTAGTAATTATGGGCATCAAGAATCTGATCAATTTGGTTTTTATGGGTATAATGAGGAAAATAGATTTCATGATATGGTTAATGATGCATTTCATGAAACTACTGCTGCATTTCCTGAGAATAATACGGAAGAACCCAATGTAGATGCACAACGTTTTTATGATATGTTAGATGCTGCAAATCAACCTATCTACGATGGATGTAGAGAAGGTCATTCTAAGTTATCATTGGCATCTAGGATGATGACAATTAAAGCTGATAATAACTTAAGTGAGATTTGCATGGATTCTTGGGCTGAACTCATTAAAGAGTATTTGCCAGCTGATAATGTATCGGCTGAGAACTACTACGAAATACGAAGTTGGTTGCGAGTCTTGGATTACCATCTGAAATGATTGATGTGTGCGTTGACTATTGCATGATTTTTTGGAAAGACGATGCTAAGCTGCAGGAATGTCGGTTTTGCGGGAAGCCGAGATATCAGCCTACTCAAGGAAGGACGCGAGTGCCATATAAACGTATGTGGTACTTGCCTGTTGCTGATAGATTGAAACGCCTATACCAATCAAAACGGACTGCAGCGGCAATGAGATGGCATGCAGAACATTCTACTGTAGAAGGAGAAATTACACACCCATCTGATGCAAAGGCGTGGAAACATTTTCAATCGGTATATCCTGACTTTGCTCAAGAGTGTAGGAATGTTTATCTTGGGTTGTGTACAGATGGTTTTAGTCCATTTGGTATGTCAGGAGGCAGTATTCTTTATGGCCTGTTATATTGACGCCATACAATCTTCCTCCATATGTGTATGCAAAGCGAATTTCTGTTCTTGAGTATTTTGGTACCAGGTCCAAAGCATCCAAAGCGAGCTCTAGATGTCTTCTTACAACCTCTGATTCATGAGCTAAAGCAATTGTGGTATGAAGGTGTGCAGACGTTCGATTCGTCGAGAAAACAGAATTTCAATATGCGGGCAGTGCTAATGTGGACGATTAGTGACTTCCCTGCGTACGGAATGTTATCTGGGTGGACAACACACGGAAGATTATCATGCCCTTATTGTATGGAACGTACAGAGGCATTTCAGTTAAAGCATGGGCGAAAACCTTGTTGGTTTGATTGTCATCGTCGGTTTCTTCCCTTGCATCATCCGTACCGGAAGAACAAGAAGTTGTTCAGAAAGAATAAAGTTGTTCGTGTTCCTCCACCAACTTATGTCTCTGGAAATGATTTATTTGAGCAGATTGATTACTATGGCGCTCAAGAAACCTGTAAACGTGGGGGTAACTATCACACACCAGCAAACATGCCAGATGGATATGGAAGCGCTCACAATTGGCACAAGCAGAGTATTTTTTGGGAGCTTCCATATTGGAAAGATCTTCTATTGCGGCACAACCTTGACGTGATGCACATCGAGAAAACTTTTCGAGAATTTCATCGTTACGCTTCTGAATGTGCAGGGTAAAACAAAAGATAGCAGGAGATCTAGGTTGGATTTGGCGGAAATATGCGCAAGGATCGAGTTACATCTTACTAGAGATGGGAAACTACCAGTACCCCAATTTCGATTGTCAGCAGAGGCTAAAAAGGTGTTGTTCGAGTGGGTTAAATCTGAAATGAAGTTTCCAGATGGATTTGTCTCTAAATTTTCGAGATGTGTAGAGCAAGGCCAAAAATTTTCTGGTATGAAGAGCCACGATTGTCATGTCTTCATGCAACGGCTACTACCGTTTGTATTTCTTGAGCTCTTGCCAAAACACGTTCACGAAGCTATTGCAGTATATAAGTATATAATGATATATATATATATACATATATATTTATATATTGATATATACACCTATATAATTAATTCACCCATGAACTTGTTATTCATTGGTTGTAGGTATCGGGTTTTTTTCGGGACTTATGCACTAGAACATTGACCATTGATGGCATAGAGCAGTTACGAGCTAATATTCCGGTGTTGATTTGTAACTGGAGAAAATCTTTCCCCTGCTTTTGATGTGATGGAACATCTTCCAATCCATCTACCACATGAAGCTGATCTTGGTGGACCAGTGCAATTTCGCTGGATGTATCCTTTTGAGCGGTTTATGAAAGGTCTAAAAGGAAAGGCCAAAAATCTTGCCAGAGTTGAGGGGTCAATAGTCGCCGGGAGTTTAACAGAGGAAACATCTCACTTCACATCATACTACTTTAGCCCCACCGTGAGAACCAAAAAAACATGTACTCGACGATATGATGACGGAGGCGTTGCACCTACATATAACGTTCCTGATGTTCAAGATATCTTTGCTCAGATAGGAAGACTTGCTGGAAAGTTAAAGGAAGTTTGGTGGGAAGATCATAGCTATTGTCGGGCAGCTCACAATTACATCTTGAGGAATCTAGATTATGTTCAACCTTTTGAGAGGTATTCTTGTTTAAAAACTAAAATTAGTTTTATTTTATAAGATAATGAACTAACAAATCTCTATTATTTTAGAGTTTTTGAAATGCAGATTCGTGAAGCATATCCTAATTTAGAAGAATCTGACTATGAGGCTTACAAAGAGCGGGATTTCGCTAATTGGTTAAAATACTATGTAAGTATATGTATTATAATTTTTAATTTAAATAAACTAATAGTCTAAATATCTTATTCATTTATATAGGTTCAGAATGGATGTGGAAATGAACCCTTGCCTCTTTGGTTGCATGAGCTTGTTCAAGAACCAAGAGCGAAGATCACTACTGCTCCGATGTACTTTACTCGCGGTTATACTTTTCATACGTACGCACACGGAAGTCGCAAAGCTACAGCAAATTATGGAATCTATGTACAAGCTGGTGATAGCGATTTCTATGGCGTTTTGCAACAAATATTAGAAGTTGATTATCCAGGGCTTCTGAATCTGAGATGCGTACTTTTCAAGTGTAATTGGTTCGATCCATCGGCCCGAGGTGTGCGAGTAAATAATTGGGGAGTTGTCGATGTGAATGCGAACAGATCGTACGCCAAATTTGATCCTTTCATCCTAGCATCACAAGCACAACAAGTGAGCTTTCTACCCTATCCTCGTTTAAGACCAAGACGTGAAATGTGGTTATCAGTCATTAAAGTTAATCCTCGAGGCCGTATAATCGGGTTAGTTGATGATCAAGTCGTGTTGCAACAAGAAAGAGTCGGTCAAGTTACCATTTCAAACATGTCAACGGAAGATGTTATCCACACTGATCCACAAAACAGACAATTTGAAGATGTTGACGATGTTTCGAAGAAGAGGATGAATTAGACGAATTCGAAGAGTCCGATGACATAGAAGATTCTGATGATGATGATGTTAATTCTAGTAGTTCAGAAAATGAATCTGATTGAGTAATTGTATTTTTTGTTGTTTTTGTTTTTCTTTTTGTTGATTTTTTTTTAAAAAGAGTTACTACGTTGCGAGGGATTTGCTTTGGAATTTGCGAGGGACTTGCGAGGAAGTAGTAAACGTTCTCGCAAATTCCTCGCAAATTGCGAGGGATTTGCGATATTTTAAGCTAATCCCTCGCGGATACCTCGCTAGTCCCTCGCAAATCCCTCGCATCTTAATATACTTGCCAATATTGTTTACTAATGATCATTAACCTTTTCAAACTAAAGGAATGCAATCCCAAACCAATATCAAGAGACAAGAAGCTTTTGATTGTTTATTAATATATGTTGTTTAGGGTATAGGGTTGGTAAATGTTGTTTAGGGTAAAGGGTTTATTAAGAGTTGTTTAGGGTATAGGGTTAGAAGATATATTTGATAAGGGATTTATTTAGAGCTTTTGAAAGAGTAAATTTGAATGAGGATATGTGATTCCTTTTTCAAACTGTATGATATTAGTGAAGATTCTAATGATGATAATGTAAGTGTTTAGGGTATAGATTGCGAGGGATTTGCGAGTGATGTGCGAGGAATTTGCGACTACCACAAGCAAATCCCTCGCAAATTTGTAAAACCTATTCTCAAACTTTGCGAGGGATTTGCGACCGGTACTAGCTAGTCCCTCGCTAGCCCCTCGCATCATAATAAACTTGCCAATATTGTTTACGTATATTGCGAGGGAATTGCGACAGTCCCTAGCTAATCCCTCGCAATATCGTAAACCCTAAACAATCAAGTTTTGCGAGGGCATTGCGACAGTCCCTAGCTAGTCCCTCGCAATATCGTAAACCCTAGACAATCAAGTTTTGCGAGGGCATTGCGAGGCTTCCTAGCAGATCCCTCGCAATACCGTAAACCTAGACACTCAAACATTGCGAGGGCCTTGCGAGGGTTCCTAGTTAATCCGTCGCAATGTTTTTATTTGCGACTTATTTGCGAGGCGCCCTAGGTAATCCCTCGCAATACCGTAAACCCTAGACACTCAAACATTGCGAGGGCCTTGCGAGTGTTCCTAGTTATTCCCTCGCAATGTTTTTATTTGCGACTGATTTGCGAGGCGCCGTAGGTAATCCCTCGCAATATTTGCTAGGGCTTTGCGAGGCTTTAAAAAGTTTATATATACAAGATCAATCGCGGTTTGAGCGAAGCTCAAACCCAAAACACTCGCCGTCAAACCCTAATTTTCTCTCCGATATTCCGTCAACCCTAGTTTTCTCTCCGATCTTCTTCCGGTGTTCCGGTGTTCCGGTGTTCTTCTTCCGACAAGGTAAAACACTAATCTCATCTGATTTCTTCTTCTATACTTTTGATTTGTTTTTATTTCGATTTTGCTTTCGATCTTTCCTTTTGTTTTGGTTTTGATTTCGATCTTTCCTTTTGTTTTGGTTTTGATTTCGATCTTCTTTGTAGATGTTTGGAGGCAACGATTACACAAGATTCTTGTCGGATCGAGGTTTAACCTCTCCCACTTCTTCTAATCCTTCTCCCACTGCTTCTAACCGTCGCGGTGCCTCCGGTTCTCACACCCCTTCGAGTTCTCACAATAGCCGCCGTCAAACACTGCCTGCGACGCCTGGTTATAATACGCCTTCACCAATTCCTGCGGCGGATCCTGACATTGCTGCGTCTCAACCCGCGCCTTCCTCGGCTACAGTCATGTCCCAACGTCTCAACAATCTGACTTTGGAGCAGTTACTCGAGAGTCCTGGTCGAGCTGGTTTGACTAAACTAGATCCGCGACGACCTCCAGGAACTGTGTGGTAAGACTTTTTTTTAAATTTTTTAATTAATAATATAATTGCGAATTGTATTTGCATGGATTCTGAAAGTTTTATTTGTTTTCAAGGTTTGAGCAAGATCCCTGTGTTGCTTCTACGGTTCGAAGCATCTTTGAAAGAGATTTCAAAGAGCCCCATGCCAATTGGACACAGACGCCAACTACTGTGGTCGACCGTTGGTATGAAACATTTGCGGTAAGTGAATCTGTTTGTTTGCTATTTTACCATATGGTTTCATTTTCGCCATTAAATATAGACTAATCCTTCCTTTTTTGGAAGCAAATATACAATTGGGATCCATGCATAAACGAGAGAGTGAGGAAGGAGTTTGAAGACAAGTTGAAGGAAAGGATGTGTGATCAAGTGTCGAGGTGGAAGTTGAAGTGGAAGCTGAAAGGTGATGAGGCAAAGCCACGGTGGATTGATCCTCAAGTATGGGAGGGTCTTGTTCGGTATTGGCTTGATCCAAAATCAGAAATGAAGAGCATCAACAGTAGGAATGCTCGCTATCATGATCCGGATGGCACCGGAATATACAAGCACCGTTCAGGCCAAACTTCGTTTAAAGCCCGTGCTCGAAAGCATGTAAGTTTCGTAAGTTTTTTTCTTTTTTTTAAGATTATGCCTTCTGAACTCTTTTACTTGTTAACTAATCTATCTCTTTTTTTTTTTTTTTTTTGAGTCTGAGATCACTGGGGAGTTAACTCCGGATTTCCTACGAATCTTAGATGAAACTCATCGAAAACCGGATGGCTCATTTACGGATGGCAAGTCCGAGTCCCTGTTCAATGAGGTGTCGTCCAAGATTCAAGAGCTAGAATCTGAGCTTTGTACGGGGGAGAATGGAGAGAGTTCCGCTTCTGGTGGGGTGCCCATTTACATCAAAAACAAAATTTACACTGAGGTAAGTTACAAGATACTCAATGGTTAATGATTTTGTGATATCTTAGTATTGTCTTGTATGTGATACCTTAGGATTGTTTTTGTATGTGATAACTTAGGATTGTTTAATTGGTGATAACTTGGGATTGTTTAGTATGTCTATTGTTTTCTTTTGTATGTGATGATTGTTTAGTATGTGATCCATTGTTTTCTTTTGTATGTTTGTAACTTGTCGTTTGTTGTTTTGTCTTCAGGTTGCTCCGAAGAAGAAAAACAGAATATTTGGGGTTGGTTCTCTGCAGTTTGAAGCGTCCTCTACCAGTAGCTGTCCACAACCTCTATCTCCAGCTAATGATCCGGTTCTCTTGGCTCAGAAGCTTGCTGCCGCTGAGGAATGCATTCAAGCCCAGGCGAGTCAAATCCAAGAAAGTAATCAAAGAATGCATAGCTATGATGCATACTTTGACTACCTCGCGGAAAAAGATCCTGAGTTTGCTGCCAAGTTTCGAAACCCGACCAACCAACAAGGGAGCAACCCAGAAGGCACCAACCAAGAAGGCACCAACGCAGAGGGCAACACAGGTGAAACGAGAGCAGCTGGTAGCCAAACTGGGACCAGAAACGTGACGTCTCTCTCTCAATCCTTTTAAAAACTCTGTTCTGTTAACTTTGTTCTGTCCCCGCGAGGGAGAAAACTTAAACCCAACTTTTGTATTTGTATGGATTATGTTTTATTTTAATTTTAATTTTTAATTTTGTTCTGTTTATTATTCTTTTTTTTTGTATAATATAAAAAAAAAAAAAAAAAAATTAAACATAAAAATGTAAAATTGGCAAATTCTTCATAATTAAATATGAAGAATTGCTATAAATTTGCGAGGGATTTGCAGTACTAGGCAGATTCATATAATCGTGGCAAAGCTGTCGCAAAATTTGCGAGGGTACATTGCGATGGAGTTGCTACGATTTCCCGTCCTCGCAAATTGCGTGACAATTGCGACTAAGATGGTCTCTCGCAATATGCGTGTGATTTGCGAGGAACATGTCCCTCGCAAATTGCGAGTAATTTGCGAGGAAATATATCCCTCGCAAAAATTGCGAGGGAATTGCGATGTCCTTTAGTTTGCGAGACGCGTTTTGCGAGGAATAGTTGTCCCTCGCAAATCCCTTGCAATTGACGATTTGCGAGAGACTTGCGATGGGTTCTTCCATCGCAAAACGACTATTTTCTTGTAGTAATTAGAGAAATATAGTAAGCCAGAGACAGGGCCACATATATGTTTTGGTTCCATGTGTCCTCCAAGCAACTCCATATCTAAATCGGCGGCTACTACAAGGGAATGATCCTCATCTGGATTCTGAGGCTGAGGACACGAGTATAAACGGCACTTACCGAAATAACTGGTGGCGAATAAGAGACGTGGCGGCTGGTTTGATGACCTAGTCAGCAACAACTCGGTGAACTCTGGACCCCTAAGTATGAGCGCACAGCATTTGGATACGAGACGGAACCTAGCGATTGTTTTATTACACGATCTCGAGAGTATCTCGTGAATGATATCAATCGATCGGGATGGGATCTAAGTCCCCTTCCCTATCCATCAAACTTTTTTCAAAGATCGTGTTTAGGGTTCCAATTCTTGAGTTAACGTAGTCTCCAATTTAGGGTTTTAGAAGGCAAAATCACTCTAGAACCCTTAACGGGCCTAATGGGCCATGTTAAATTTTACCCAATAAGATATCTCGTTTCTCGCTCAATCTCAATTTGATTTTGACTCAATTGAATCCGTCTCTTCCCCATGGCTCTGAATTCTTCAGCTTTCTTCGTTCCATGTCACAATTACAATCAGATTTGTGATCTTCTTCTCTCTTCAGCTCGTACAAGATCGAATCTTAAAGGGCTTCAGCTTCATGGCTATATCGTTAAATCAGGGCTTTCTCTTATCCCTCTCGTCGCTAACAATCTCATTAATTTCTACTCCAAATCACAGCTTCCTTTTGATTCACGCCGAGCTTTCGAAGACAGCCCACAAAAGAGTGCGACGACTTGGAGTTCAATCATCTCTTGTTTTGCTCAGAACGAGCTTCCATGGATGTCACTCGAGTTTCTCAGGAAAATGATGGCGGGAAACCTTAGGCCTGACGATCACGTTCTTCCGTCAGCTACGAAGTCTTGTGGGATTTTGAGCCGTTGTGATATTGGTAGATCGGTTCATTGTCTCTCGAAGAAGACTGGGTACGATGCTGATGTGTTCGTGGGGAGTTCTTTGGTTGATATGTATGCGAAATGTGGTGATATTGTTAATGCGAGGAACGTGTTCGACGAAATGCCTCTGAGAAATGTTGTTACTTGGAGTGGGATGATGTATGGGTATGCGCAAATGGGTGAAAATGAGGAAGCTTTGTGGTTGTTTAAAGAAGCTTTGTTTGAGAATCTCGCTGTTAATGATTACTCGTTTTCGACTGTTCTTTGTGTCTGTGCCAATTCGACTCTTCTTGAGTTAGGTAGACAGATTCAGGGACTGTGCGTCAAGTCGAGCTTTGACTCGTCTAGCTTTGTGGGAAGTTCATTAGTGTCATTGTATTCCAAGTGTGGTGTTCTCGAAGGAGCGTATAAAGTTTTCGACGAGGTGCCTTTGAAGAATCTTGGGATTTGGAACGCGATGCTTAAGGCGTGTGCACAACACTCGCATACTCAAGAAGTTATTGAGTTGTTCAAACGGATGAAACTATCTGGAATCAAACCAAATTTTATAACTTTTCTGAACCTGCTCAATGCTTGTAGCCACGCGGGTCTAGTTGAGGAAGGGAAATACTACTTTGATCTGATGAAAAAATCGAGAATAGAGCCGACAGATAAGCATTATGCTTCCTTGGTGGATATGTTGGGACGAGCTGGTAAACTAGAAGAAGCACTCGAAGTTATCACTAATATGCCAATTGATCCCACGGAATCAGTATGGGGAGCTTTATTAACGAGTTGTACAATACACAAGAACACAGAGCTTGCAGCATTTGCAGCTGACAAGGTCTTCGAATTAGGACCAGTGAGTTCAGGTATGCACATTTCGTTATCGAATGCATATGCAGCGGATGGTAGATTCGAAGATGCAGCCAAAGCTAGAAAACTGCTTAGAGACCGAGGGGAAAAGAAGGAAACAGGACTAAGTTGGGTTGAAGAAAGAAACAAAGTTCACACATTTGCAGCTGGTGAAAGACGTCATGAGAGAAGCAAGGAGATATATGAGAAGCTGGCTGAGTTAGGAGAAGAGATGGAGAAAGCTGGTTACGTTGCAGACACAAGCTTTGTTCTGAGAGAAGTGGACAGAGACGAGAAGAATCAGACCATAAGGTATCATAGTGAGAGATTAGCTATTGCTTTTGGACTGATCACGTTTCCGGCTGATAGACCGATCCGGGTGATGAAGAATCTGCGTGTTTGCGGTGATTGCCATAACGCAATCAAGTTTATGTCTATGTGTACGGGACGAGTGATCATTGTTAGAGATAACAATCGGTTTCATCGGTTTGAAGATGGCAAGTGTTCTTGTAATGACTATTGGTGAAGAAGACAAATGAGAATTGGTTTATATTCAAACACAACGGCTACTTCTTCTTCTTCTTGATAATTATTTGTTGTAGGATAAAATCACTACATATTTCGAAATAAAATCATTATTTTTATGTATCAAGCAATGCATGTTTTTTACCAGGGACTAAATTTGTTTCCAGGCATAGCAGTTTAGCACTAATTAAGCAATTTTTGTTTGTCTTTTGTGTTAACTAAATTGAACTATTTTTTGTGACAGTTAGGCAATAATGAATCATAAGGTTTGTTTGTAGACTATCGCCATTAGAAAAAATTCTGGAGTTAATGCATCATAAGGATTTTTTTGTAGACTATCGCCATTAGAAAAAATTCTGGTTACTCAACCAGGACCATTTGTCTTAAATTATGTTTAAACTGATGGAAATGGGAGAGGCCGCGCGAACGCAGGCCTCAACAACAAATTATGACGCAGGCTCTTCCTCTTGGGAAGACCTTAAGCTCGCTTCCTTAAAGTGCAATGGAAGTCAGCAGCTTAGGCCACACACCTTAATGATCGTGCGTTGACCCCGTCCAGGTAAGTACCTTTTAATACTCGACCTTCGCGTTCTTTTATACTACAAAACAGATTATCTATCATCGAGAAGCGCCCGATGTGGGAGAATCGACAATATCCACTAAATAGCACGAAGGGATGGGCTTTATTGCGGGCCCAGATCATACCCACTTAACTCAATCAAAGATACTGAACCGGGTTCAGTTAAACCGGAATGGATTGGGTCATTGACCAGAGACGACTCTGCATTCGATATAAAAGAAGTTTCTGGAATCCATGGAAACGGTTAATTTCTATTGCAATACGACGACGTTTTCAACGAACACTCCAGAATCACCTGGTTGGTTTCCGTTTTTATTTTGAGAATGAAGAAGAGACTAGAACTTTTGTTCTTCTTCCTCCTTGTATATATAAATTCACATTCTCCTTCCTCTCTTCATACCTCAAGAAAAAAATAATCACTAATCTCGATTTCGTAATTCCAAGTTTCTCTCTATAGCATTCATTCTCTTTCGTGTTTACTCGTTTTCGTCGTTGAAATCAAAAAGATCGTTTAGCGATGGCGGAAGTACAGATGGCTGATGCGGAGACTTTTGCTTTCCAAGCTGAGATTAACCAGCTTCTCAGCTTGATCATCAACACTTTCTACAGCAACAAGGAGATTTTTCTCCGTGAGCTCATCAGTAACTCTTCTGATGTAGGTCTTCTCTACTCTGTGATGATTCCTCTGTTTTCTTGCATGTTACTCGTTTCCTGGATTTGTTAGGTTTAGTTTTTGGATACTTTTTATGTTCGAGAAAGATCGTGCATGGTTTAGTTATATAGTTAGATGATCTGTGTGATCTGTGATAGATAGAATTGTCCTAGGCTTGTAGCTAAGAATCAAACGTTGAGATCGTTGTGAGGATTGCGTTGTTGTTGAGGTAGATTCTGATTATTGTTGTGAATATTATTGTAGGCTCTTGACAAGATTCGATTTGAGAGCTTAACCGATAAGAGCAAGCTTGATGGACAGCCTGAACTCTTCATTAGGCTGGTTCCTGACAAGGCTAACAAGACACTCTCCATTATTGACAGCGGCATTGGGATGACCAAAGCAGGTAATGAATCTTTTCTGAGCTTTTCTACTTAGGGATGATTTCAGTGGTTGTGCGTTGTTTAACTCTTTATTGTAATTTCAGATCTGGTGAACAACCTGGGAACTATTGCGAGGTCTGGAACCAAGGAATTTATGGAGGCGCTTCAAGCTGGAGCTGATGTGAGCATGATTGGTCAATTTGGTGTCGGTTTCTACTCTGCTTATCTTGTTGCGGAGAAGGTTATTGTTACTACAAAGCACAATGACGATGAGCAGTACGTATGGGAGTCTCAAGCTGGTGGTTCCTTCACTGTCACTAGGGATGTTGATGGGGAGCCTCTTGGTAGAGGAACTAAGATCACCCTCTTCCTTAAGGATGATCAGCTTGAGTACTTGGAGGAGAGGAGACTCAAAGACCTGGTGAAGAAGCACTCTGAGTTCATCAGTTACCCTATCTACCTTTGGACTGAGAAAACCACCGAGAAGGAGATCAGTGATGATGAGGATGAAGATGAACCTAAGAAAGAAAACGAAGGTGAGGTTGAAGAAGTCGATGAGGAGAAGGAGAAAGACGGTAAAAAGAAGAAAAAGATCAAGGAGGTGTCGCATGAGTGGGAACTCGTCAACAAGCAGAAACCAATCTGGTTGAGGAAGCCAGAAGAGATTACTAAGGAAGAGTATGCTGCTTTCTACAAGAGCTTGACCAATGACTGGGAAGACCATTTAGCCGTGAAGCACTTCTCAGTGGAGGGTCAACTTGAGTTCAAGGCCATTCTTTTTGTACCAAAGAGGGCTCCGTTCGATCTGTTCGACACAAGGAAGAAGTTGAACAACATCAAGTTGTATGTGAGGAGGGTCTTCATTATGGACAACTGTGAGGAACTTATCCCAGAGTACCTCAGCTTTGTGAAAGGTGTTGTCGACTCTGATGATTTGCCACTCAACATCTCTCGTGAGACTCTTCAACAGAACAAGATCCTCAAGGTGATTAGGAAGAATTTAGTGAAGAAGTGCATAGAGATGTTCAATGAGATTGCCGAGAACAAAGAGGACTACACCAAATTCTACGAGGCTTTCTCCAAGAACCTCAAATTGGGTATCCATGAGGACAGTCAGAACAGGGCAAAGATTGCTGATCTTCTACGCTACCACTCCACAAAGAGCGGTGATGAAATGACTAGCTTGAAAGACTATGTCACAAGGATGAAGGAAGGCCAGAAGGACATCTTCTACATCACTGGTGAAAGTAAGAAGGCGGTAGAGAATTCTCCCTTCTTGGAGAAGCTGAAGAAGAGAGGCTACGAGGTACTTTACATGGTGGATGCAATTGATGAGTACGCCATTGGACAACTGAAGGAATATGACGGTAAGAAGCTCGTCTCTGCGACCAAAGAAGGTCTGAAGCTTGAAGATGAGACAGAAGAGGAGAAGAAAAAGAAGGAAGAGAAGAAGAAATCTTTTGAGAACCTCTGCAAGACGATTAAGGAAATTCTTGGTGACAAAGTGGAGAAGGTTGTTGTCTCTGACAGGATTGTGGACTCTCCCTGCTGTCTTGTGACTGGTGAATACGGATGGACAGCGAACATGGAGAGAATTATGAAGGCACAAGCGCTGAGAGACAGCAGCATGAGCGGTTACATGTCGAGCAAGAAAACGATGGAGATCAATCCTGACAATGGAATCATGGAGGAGCTGAGGAAGAGAGCAGAGGCAGACAAGAACGACAAATCTGTTAAGGATCTTGTGATGTTGCTGTTTGAGACGGCTTTGCTAACGTCTGGTTTCAGTCTTGAAGAGCCGAACACGTTTGCTGCTAGGATTCACAGGATGTTGAAGTTGGGTCTGAGCATTGATGAGGATGAGAACGTTGAGGAAGATGGAGGTATGCCTGAGTTGGAAGAGGACGCTGCTGAAGAGAGCAAGATGGAAGAAGTCGACTAAGAGATGACGCTCCTATGGTTCCGGAAACTTCTAATGTGTCCAGTTATTCTGAGTTCCGAGAGGGTCTTGTCTTTTTTTTGTCCTATTAGAGTTAAACATTTTAGTGTGTTTTAGAGTCGTCTGAACCTTTCTGCTGGTGGTTTGGTTTGTGTCTGGGTTAACTTTTTCTTTTGTATTATGCGTCCGTTTTAAAATCTAGATTTGGCTAAGTAATCTTCCTTGATTCTAAACGCTCCTCTAAAATTAAGTTGGACTTCTTACAGGCTGCAGTGGGCAGTTATTACCATATAACTTGAACCTGTGAATTAAAAAAAAACATTGATAAGAATCACATTAATCATAATATATTGCAATTTGATTTTAAAAATCTATACCAGTTATAAAGGAAACCCATATATCAGTTGTGAGTGAGACTCTTTGCTTGGTTGTGAGAAACCATTTTGTAAGAGTAGCCTTCTTTTCAACAAACATCTTTACTATGTCTCTTCCTGCTGTCCTTCTTGAATGTGGCTTGTAAAGGTTCACCTAAGTTGATTACATAAGAAACAAAATTGATTAGAATCATGTATTAGAATCATGTATTAAAAACATAAGAAAAACAGTAATACAAGTGGCACCTTGTTGCAAAAATGTTTCACTGCTGCACATTCTACAAACGACAATGGTAGCTCTCCAATCACCACCATTTCATTCAATGCTTCTCTAAAGATATGCTCAGGCACTTTCCCAGATTGTAAACTCCCATCTTTACTAATAACCTGTTGAACTTCGGATGGATTTTGACAGTCTTCCCATGTCAAATATGCCTTGCATATTTTTAGATGATTCCACAAGGTTTTTGTCCCTGACTTTGTTGGACAGCTGAATTCCTTCCCACAATAGTTGCAGTTGCATTTGTCACGATTGTCCTTCATTCTTGTGAAATGTTGCCATACATTTGATCTTGGGTTGAGAGTCTTTTGGGTCTTAGACTCAGGCAGCTCAGACTCGGATCCGTCATTACGAGTTTGTTTTGCTCCTTCGATTAGAACCTCTTCTTCTTCGTGTATATCTCTCTCGTCATCATCAAAATTTGGAGATGATGAATCCATCTGCAAACCATAAGTAACACGTTAAGAACAAAACTCAAACAGAGAGCTAAAGTGCTAAACTGTAACAAAACACTATCAATAACAACACACCAACAATATTCACAAGCTTTGTCGTTATCAGTTTAAGCAGTCTATACACAAGCAAGTCTGATCAGTAACAACAACACCAATTGAAATCGAAACAAGAAACGAACAATCTCAAACAAACGACCAGAGCTAAGATTCACAATCTCTTTTAGCACCATCTTTACACCCACAGCTACGAAAAAACAATTCTACACAAACAAGAAACCCAAAAGCTTCATAGAGAGAGAGCAAGCAAGCAAATCCGTAAAACCCTAAACCGAAACTTATCAAAGCATAAAAAAACATAAAATCGCAGTAACATCTCAGAATCTAGCATAATCACAAAGATAGACCCAATAACACTATCCAAATCGCAGTAAAATCCTAGTACTCACAGTAAAATCTATCAAAATCGTTTCAGCTAAACATATAACAACACAAGTTGTGTTACACAACTGAGAACAGATTCAGTTTTACAAAAACAAAATTCCAAATTTGAAGATGAAGAGAAAGAAGACAAACCTTTGATTTTCTCCGTGAGGTTTCAGAAGGAGGAGAAGAGGCGACAACCCTTTGATTTGGTGTATCCAGTTTGACGATTTGGGGATTTAGGGATTATATTTTTTTTTTAAGAGAGAAACCGTACAAATTGTCTGGACTGCGAAGAGTAAAGTAAAATTAGGGATTTAGGGATTTAGGCATTTAGGGATCGAGTGTATTTTCGGGTTATTCGGGTTTTAGTTCGGGTTTCGGGTATTATCCGAACCCGATCGGGTATCCGAACCCGATCGGGTATCCGAACTTTACAAACATTATACCCGATCGGGTTTTACATACTTCCCGAACCCGAACCGAACCACCTACTTCGGGTCGGTTTCGGGTAATATGCCCAGGACTAATTACAGCATAAGGATATAAGGATATACTACTCCAGAGTTGGACTTCTTAAAACATAAGGATATAAGGAAAGTATCTAGGACGATTGTCAAAAAAAAAAGTGTTAAAATCAAGAACTCGCGTAAAATCTTTTGGTGAATCAAGAACTCGCGTAAGATCTTTGGTGAATGTAGAATTGATGTTAAGCCAAAAAAACAAAAAATAAACATAGATCAACTTTTTAACTCCATCGAAGTGAATATCATATAACCAAACTGGTAATCGAGACCGGATAGTTGCACCAGACTCCCAAGTAGGTTTCATTTGGGAGTGGGAGAACCATTGTTTTGCATGCATAATTGAGGAGAAAAAAGATGGGAGGAAAAGATAATTTTAAATAGGATGTTTACTCCAACAACAAAACTAAACTCAGATAGATAATGAAAGATCCTGAAACTTTGAATTACACAAGCAAAATAAAAGCTGAAACAACTCCTCGATGGTCTTACAGTGAACTAATCAAACATTTGTTTTTCAAGGAAGACCTGAACCAGATGGTGCAGCTGCGCTGTAACCACCAGAACCACGGCCAAAAGGCCTACTACCACCGGATTGCTGCACAACAAGTATACAAAATTAAAACAATGGAAACCAGACAAAGAGAGGGCAGGTAACCGTTAAAGTAAAGAGACTTTCTATTCGCTATAACTAAAAATGCTAAATAGACTCAGTTAATGGTTTATTAGGTTCGAGAGCTATTTGCTAAAGACTTCAAGATAGCAGATTTTATGAAGTTTGTGAAACGGAAGTAAATATGAGGCATGGTCAGTGAGAATTTACCTGGAAAGATGGGTTGTAATCTGCTGGAGCTCCACCTTTTTCACCTCCAAACTCACCACCACCACCACGAGGACCTCCACGGTACCCTTCACGGTCACCATACTTGGGACGGTCTCCTCCGTCACCACGAGGTCCTCTGAAATAGCAAGAAACCCCCAAAATATGTCAACAGATTAAAAACAAACAACAGTTTTTGCCAGAAATGAAAAGAGTTCAGCAAAAATGAACAGAGTAAATCACCTTGGGCGATCACCAGGTGGGCCACCAAATGGACGACCAACAGGCTTAGCTGACTTCTTCAAAGTAGCAGGAACAACATCAGATGGAAGATTGAGATAAGTTCTCAAGAACTCAATTCCTTCGTTAGTCAGAAACCAGTAGTAATGCATCCACGCAAATGTCTCCCTAACATACTCCCTGGATTTGAAAGACTGCATAAGCTTGATCACTTGCAGGTTAGGAACATCGATCAACGGATGCTTAGCAAGGTTGAAATCCTTTTTCGCAAAGCATACTCCCTCTGCAGAGTGAAAATATGATTACTACCAACACAATCTCATATAGAAGGACACAAACAACACAACTGCTACTAAAACAGCACTGGATTGAACCAAGCTATATATAGTGTATTCAAATCCTGAATAGGAAAGTTTAGAATTCAACCATAACAAGATAAACCATTTCTAAAACAACAATGTTCATCACTACGCTAAGAGGTGTGAATAATCCTAAAAAAAAATGATGATAGAACTTGCCTCAGCACTATAATTAGCTCGCAAAAGCTGAAGCAGTCATGAATTGTGCGGATACAAACAACGGAGATAAAGTAAGAAATTTTAGGGAAGACGAACCTTTGAAGAGGTATTTGCAGATCTCTTTGCGGTTAGCCTCTGAGATAATCTGAAAGCAGAACAAAGAAGAAGAAAATGGTTAAAAACTCTACATCGGAAAATATGATGATGGTAACAGAGAAATAGATCAAAATCGGAGGTCATGAGTACCATTGTATCTGGTGGGAGATCTTGCTCGAGCAGAGACGCACGGAACTTGGAGAGAGCAAAAAAAAAACTAGGGTTTCACTGAATCAGAGAAGACGATGACTTTATATGCTTTGTTTTGGGCCTTTAATGGGTTTTGCGTACATAAAATATGGGGGCCTTAAGTTTGTGCAGTATCTTAAGGGGGAGTTAGGGAATAATAATAAACCCAAATGTAAAACATAGAGAAAATGTTGGGGTTGTAGGGTAAAAATAAAAATTTCATCACACTCAAGTCTCTCGAAGTACAATAGATTTTCATCAATCAATCACTTCCAACATCTCTCACATTTATGATTCATGCCATTGCCATTTTTGTAAGCATGATGAATAACATACAAAGACTAGTATGCAAAAATTACTAATAGCAAAAATAGTTTGGTTTTCTTATTCATAAAATATATCATTTCTATAATAATGAAGACTAGATTTGTTTTTCTTCTTTTCTTACATATTAACTAGGTACTAACCCGCGGAGAACCGCGGGTGGAATGTTTTTTAATAAAAATTTGTAATAACTTATGCTATTTATAATAGCTTGTTGAAAATTTTGGTTTGCTTATATTATAATTTTTGTATTTTAAAAATATTTATTGAAAACCTGTCAATAAAACATTTGCATGTAATGAATAAAATTGTTTAAACTTTTGTCAATTAAACACAATCTTTACTAACATGTAAAAAAAGAACAACTAAATATAGCTAGTAAAAGTTTTGAAAAATCTTTCTGAAAACAACATTCATTGTTTTTTTTATGTGGTTTCATTTTTTTGTCTGTAATAATTTCAACATGTGGTGGAAATTTTTTTGATAAAATTTGTAGCTGTATATTTATTCGATTTGGTTTTTAAAATCTTACCTTTTATTTTTTTTAAGTATGAATTAATTTTGATTCTAATAGATTTTTTTTTACTTTTCTACAATTTATTTTATTTGATGTGTCCCCGATTTTCATTTTTTAATTAATTATATTTATTTAATTAATTAATTAATCTTATTTTTTAATGGTAATAGAATATAATTTTTACACATTTTAATGTTAGTTTCATATTTATACTTCCCAATTAATATAGTAGGATAAAATTTGAAGTTGTAGATTTTGTTCGATTAGATTTTTAAAAACTTAGCTTTTTTTTTTAATACGGATTAGTTTTGATTCTAATAGATTTTTTTTTTACTTTTCTACAATATATTTTATTTCACGTGTCTCCAATTTTCGTTTTTTAATTAATTATATAAATTTAATTATTAATTAATCTTAACTAAATTTTCTAATGGCAATTGAATGTAATTTTTTACATATTTAAGGTTAGTTTCATATTTGTACTTCTCAATTAATATAGTAGGATTAATTTGCTCTATTTTAAAGGAAAAAAAAAAACTTTGAGGGATAAGTGTGTTTTTTTTTGTTTTTTTTGTCAGATATGATTTTGGGTAATGATGACATATGTTGGACATTTAATTATTGTATTAGCATTTTTTCAATAGATTTTATTATTTTCTTACATAGATTAAAGCAAACAATCTTTGAGAGATAATTTTTGTTTTTTGTGTCAAATATATATTATGATTTTGGGACATTATATTGTGACATATGTTGGATGCTTAATTATTAGCATGTTTTTAACTTTGATGGATTATTTCCACAAAAATATCCATTTTCAATGATAAATATACATAGAGGTTGATGAGCAAGCCGATAGTTTGTAATCACATTCTTGTCCATCATCTCCTCTTCTCCTTCCATATCTTCTAGTTTTTCAAAACATGGTTTGTTGTTTAGTAAACCTATTGAACACAAAAACTAAGGCTCCTACTGGTAATCCATTAACAAATAAAAAAAATGAGGAGGAACAGGAACAAAAAGGAACAAATAGGAAAGGAAAAAATAATAGAAAAGGAATGAAGAGGAATGAGTCCAGAGGAAAAACAGAACAAATGGTATGGTAAATATGGTAAAACAGACCAAACAATAACATATAAAAAGATATTAAAAGAAAAATAAAAATAATCTGAATAAAAAACAATCATCTTCAATCCATCATACCCACATACAAACATCAATACATGAATTGTTGAAACTTTTAGTAACCACAATTACTTTTTGTCAAAAATTGGGATAATGAAAATAATTAATTTGTTTTCCTGTTTGTTCCACGTTAAATTTGGAGAGGAACAAATTTCTTTTGTGGTTCCAAAAAAAAAAAAAGAACGCATAAGAATAGCGTGGAGACAATGTCTCAGAATTTAGAAAATATATTACTAATAAATGGTAACAAAAATGAGGAACAAGTGGAAATAACACATTCTTTTCTTCTTTTTCTAAAACCTGGTCACCAGTTGCCAGTTGGAGCCTAACTTTCTTATGTCGTTATATAATGAAATCACTGAAGCTCTAGTTTTATTTCATTTGTTTGTAGTCAAAGATGATTGTATTCAAGTTTGCGGATTGTCCCAAAGAAAAATGGGGAAAAGGATTCCGATGTGCAGTAAGTTTTCCAGGTGCACCTACCTACACACTCACCCAACGATTATATTTCACCAAATTAAACCATTTGTTGTTGTAGATACATCATAGATCGAGTGCAAATAATTTATTTAGACTTACAAATTTTGAATACAGTAATTAATAATTATCATCTTTTTTTTGTTAGGAGTTGATACTGCATCTCGTATTGTGCCAAACTTTTTTGCGGTGAAAGGAAAAGGTATTGATAAAGAAAAATTGCTAAGGAAATTGACGAAGATCCTCAAGAATGTCGAAATTATTGATCACTTAGAATGCCATGAAGATCATTTTTTCCCCGTATAAATATTCAGAGTCTAATACCAAAACTAATATAAAATATAATTAAATAATTAAATTAATTTAATAATATTGTTAAAAAAATAGTGATTTTTTATGTTTTGGTATTCTGTAATATATACATATATATATATATATATATTATATTAATTCATATTAAAAATCCTTTTGTGCAAGATGATTGATTTGTATTCCATTGTATACAATCTTTTCTTATGGCCACTAAATTTGTTTTCTTATGTGTTCAGCCATATTGTTTTGCAAATGGTCACAGTCGATACAGACATGCTTGAGTAAACAAAAGCTCAAATAAAATTGAGAGAAGACGAAAATGATATATAACTTATGATAATAAACCATCCTTAATTCAAAGACGTATATACAAAAAAAAAAAAAAAAAAAAAAAAAAACTAAACGCGATCTATCTCAGCTTCAATTTCTTGCTCATTAGCCATCTGGTTTTTAGCTCGCCCTTGGTACACGTAATCGATTATTCAAAGATGCAAAAACTCTATATAAGTTACATTCTTTTTTTTGGACGCTCATGTTCTGGATACGAAAGTGTTTAAACGTAGTTCAACTCGAAAGTTTTGAATTATAAGATGTTAAAATTGTCGCATTTAAAGGTGAGTTTCCTAACCCTAAGTTTTGGTCATACCAAGCTTTATATAATAAGAAGATACTATATCTATTTTTCTTACATATACTACCTTGTTAAATTAAAAAATTACCTTGTTAAATAATTTCTGGAAGTTTAAGAAAAACTAAAATAATTTCTGGAAATTTAGTAATGTCTTTGTTCATTTTTTACATAGATTTGTTTTTCTTACATGCATATATTACCTTGTTAAATTGGAAAATTACTTTGTCAAATAATTTTTAGAAATTTATTAATGTTCTATATTAAAGTAAAAAAATCTTAGAGAGATAAATGTATTATTACTTTTTTTTTTGTCAAAGATATGTTATGATATGTAAAAAATCTTAAAGAGTAAAAAATTTATGAATCTAATGTATAAATCTAATGTATATGAATTTCCGAAAATTCATTAAAGTATAAAATCTTAGAGACATAGATGTATTATTTATTTATTTTGTCAAAGATATATCATGGTTTTGGGAAATTAAGACATAATTATTATTTTACAGCCATGTGTCTGGCTTTTATGGATTACTTCCGCAAAAGAAAAAGAAAAAAGGAAGATCCATTCTTGAGTGCTATATATATATATATATATATATATAGAGGTTCATTGGCATTCTTGTCCATCATCCTTCTCTTCTACTTCCAAGATTTCTAACTTTTTTTTTTCTCTCAAAAAATGGTGCCTTCTTTTTCTAAGTAAACCTATTGAACAAAATCTTTTATTTTATTTTCTTGGTATAATGAATTGACTAAAGCTCTAATTTTATTTCATTGTTTGTAGTCGACGACAATTGTATTCAAGTATGCAGAGTGTCCCGAAAAAAAATGGAGGAAAGGATTCCAGTGTTTGGTTTGTTTCCCAGGTACACCTACACACACCCATCGATTATATTGGAACCACGTTTGTTGTTTATATAAATCGATTATTATACATACATAATTTTACTTAGACTTGTGAATTTTAAACAATGTTAATTAATGATTGTCACTTTTTTACTATTGTTAGGAGTTGAAACTTCATGTTGTGCTATTGTGCCAAACCATTTTGCAGTGAAGGGACACAATATTGATCAAGAACAACTATTAAAGAAACTGAACACGATCCTTAAAAATGTCGAAATCATTGATCATTCGGCATACCCTGCTGATCATTTTTTTGAGTCTGCCGAAGTCATGAATAAAAGTGCCGACTTTGTTGTAACTATTTAGACATATATATGGTTTTTTCGTATTATTCTATTATAAAAGTTTGGACTTTTGTGTAAGTCTTTAGACATATATTATATGGTGAAATTCAATTATATTATCCATTCTTAACTATACTAATCATTTTGCTCAAGAAGATTGATTTTTCCTTCTCTTCTTATATATATATATATATGCATCCAATATGGTCACTAGTGTTTGTTTTCTTGGTCGAAGTAGACGTTTAGTTATGGAGTTATATACCTCATCAGAATGAGCTACTGAAAACTTCAGTGCATCTAGGCGATATACATCCATATTGGTTCGCAAATGGCCAGAGTCAGCCTAGTTCTTGTTCCTCTATATATCAATTACATTTTTTGAAAGAAACAAAGAAAAATTGGTATATACATGCTTGCGCAAACAAAAAGCTCAAATAAAATTCAGAGAAGACGAGTGGATATATAACTTATGATAATATCACTATACATACACCATCCTTATTTCAAAAAACGTATATATTTAGGGCCAATTTGCATGATAACCAAAATAATAAATAAAATGAAGAATATAGCACATAACTGGAATAAATTAGGAGAATAGGATTAGGAGTAGGTAAAACTACAATTTTAGTATTTTGATGGTAGTAGTGGTAGAAGAGGATGCTGGTGGCCGGAGGTTGCGGTGGCTGGTGATTGGAGGTTCCGGCGGCTGGCGGCCGGAGGTGGTGGCGGTGGCCAGCGGTCGAAGGTTGCGGCGGTGGTGGTAAAGGTGGTGGTGGTGATGATGGTGGAGGTGAAGAAGATAAGGATAAATTTGGTAATAATATATAAGACCATTTCCAATAGTTTTCCCTATTTTTTTTTTCTATAATAGAGATGAGTTTTGCTCCAATGGTTTTCCCTAATTTTTTCTTTTATAAAAGAATATTCCAAATAGATACTATTTTTATTTTACAATTAACACCTTTTATTTACAAAAATTGCAAACTAATCCATTTTACTTTAAATTTTGTAACACTTTCATAAAATTATCTTCTGCAATTGGTAGTCTCAATATTTTAAAATAAATATTTATACTTAAATTTATATGATTAGTTCTTAAAAATACTTATTTTATTTATTTTAGCCATAAATAAAAGAAGTTAAAGATTAAGAGGACTACTTTGCAAATAAATAGTTCAACTCTATTTATAGAGGAAAAAATAGAGTTCTTCTATATATAGAGAAAAAAATAGCAATCTCTATTATAGAAGTGAAAATAAAAATGTATTGGAGCAAAAATTTATTTTATAGTAGAGTTAAGAGGCAAAAATAGAAGACCATTGGAGATACTCTAATATACATAGAATATAATAGATATGTGGTTAATATAGTTACTTTTTGAATTAAAGATTTTTCTTGGTTATACATTGCAATTCCTCATTTATTTATAAAAAAATAACTAAACCCGATCAATCTCAGTTGCATTTTCTTCCATTTTTTTTTTTTTTTTGTCAAACCTTCATCTTCTTCATATATATTATGTACAACAAACAACCAATAAAGGCTCACCTCAGAATCTGTACTCATCAGCAAGCTGACTTTTTTTTTTATGAATGTAAAATTATATTCACTAAAAAATCTATTTTACAAAAGATGCAACTTTTTAGCCAAAGTTTTTGAAAAGTTTAGTGAAAGATATATAGAATTGAAAGGGAAAAGAACGATTTTTTGGATCATTCATTCACCTCTCATATTTAAGCCAATTAAATAATATCATGTTATATTAAATTAGATAAAATAAATAGATATTTAAAAAAATTATTAACAAAAAATAAAAAGTATTAATTTAAGTAGATTACCTTGTCAAATAATTTTCGAAAATTTATTAATGTTCTATATTAAAGTAAAATCTTAGAGAGATAAATGTATTATTTATTTATTTTGTAAAAGATATATTATGATTTTGGAAATTATGACATATGTGGGATGCTTAATTAATAATGTTACATCAATGTGTATGGCTTTTATGGATTACTTCCACAAAAGAAAAAAAGGAAGATCCATTCTTCAGTGCTATATACGTAGAGGTTCATTGGCATTCTTGTTCATCGTCTTCTCTTCTACTTCCAAGATTTCTAGTTTTTTTCTCAAAAAATGGTGCATTCTTTTTCTTACTACCTATCGAACAAAATCTCTCTCTTTTTTTTTCTTGTTATAATGAATTTACTAAAGCTCCCTAATTTTATTTCATTGTTTGTAGTCGACAACAATTGTATTCAAGTACGCAGAGTGTTCCGAAAAAAAATGGAGGAAAGGATTCTATTGTTTGCTTTGTTTCCCGGGTACACCTACACACACCCATCGATTATATTGGAACCACTTTTTGTTGTTTATATAATTCGATTATTATTTACATACATAATTTTACTTAGACTTGTTAATTTTAAACAATGTTAATTAATGATTGTCACTTTTTTACTATTGTTAGGAGTTGAAACTTCATGTTGTGCTATCGTGCCAAATCATTTTGCAGTGAAGGGACAAAATATTGATCAAGAACAACTATTAAAGAAATTGAACACGATCCTTAAAAATGTCGAAATCATTGATCATTCGGCATACCCTGCTGATCATTTTTTTCTGTCTTCCGAAGTCATAAATCAAAGTGCCAAAGTTGTTGTAACTCTTTAAACATATATATGGTGTCTTTATTATGTTTCCGTATTATCTATATATATATATATAAAGTTGGTTTTTCTCACTGGTGCTGCCACCTCAGCAACTTTTTATTTAATTTTTAGGGTCTATTCTTAAAAACTTATCCATTAAGCAGTTAATAACACTTACTGTAACATCCGTGAACCGAAATCCCGGTTTGGGAGTTGCATCGGTCGATGCAAGGTCGAGTTCCTGCGTTTTGACTTAAGTCAAACGCTGCGTTTTGGGTAAAGGAAAACCCTTAAGCTCGTGTATTGTCTCATTAGGGGTGTTTAGCCGCTTTTGAGAGAAACGAAAGAGAAAGAGAAGTGTTCTTGGTGTTCTTGGGATTCCTGGAGATTTGAGGCTGTTCCTGTAGAGATTTGTAACTGGGATCGTTGTAGGAGCTTGCTAGGGGTGTTCTAGTGTTTGTTTGAGGCTCAGTTTCGTCGTGGCAAAGGTAAGTGCATGACCATGGCTCATCTAAGCTAGAGGACTCTTTAATCTGTTTGTTGTGTGATGTTAGACTTGTTAGATCGTTGCTATGGGCGTTAGGAAGCTTTCTTATGGTTTGGGATCGAGTTTTGTTGTTTTAGGAACGAAGATCCGGTGAGAAGCTTCGGGGAAAACACGATGCTCGACGTTGCGTCGATCGATGCATATCTTGCGTCGGTCGATGCAAGTGCGAGGACGGCGCATAAAACTCTAGGGTTTTCGTGTTACGTCGAGCATGCGTCGGTCGATGCGGATTGGGTATCAGTCGATGCAAGTTACACTTGCATCGGTCGATGCAGCTTCTGTGTCGATCGATGCTTCCCCATTTGGCATAGGTCGATGCATGTTGGTGTCGGTCGATGCTGAGTCCTGGTTTGTTATCTATCGGTTGTTGATTGTTGTGTGTTGTTTATTGATACTCTATTGCTTGTGTGTATAGCCCAGTAGATGGGATGATTGCCTTACTGAGTGTTTATAAAATACTCATGCATTGCAATATGTGTTTGTGGTGCAGGTAAAGGCAAAGTGTGATCTTGGAATCAAGGCAATGAAGAGGAGGATGTTCTAGTGGTTCGCTTGGTTGTCTAGCTTCTGTTAGGTTGCTAGAGTTGAGTCCTAGAATGTTGCTTAGAATTGCTGGTTCATTGGTTTATGTTGTTTGGATCATTAGTTTATGATTGGAATTAATACTGGGTATTGTTTTACTGGTTATTCTATTTATTGGATATTATTTATCGGTTATTGGCATTGTTTTCCACTGATGATTGTGATTGTGGTTAGGTGGCTAGTGGGTATGGAAGCACTAGTTGTAGTTTATTATTATATTATAGTTATTTAATTTATTATTTATTTTCAAAAAAAAAAAAGGTCGGTCGTTTCACTTACCCATTAACACTTGAAAACCCATATCAAACCCAAATTTGTTAGATGCCCTAACAACAACCGTATCTCCTACTCGCCGTCTTCGTATGTGCGACTTTCAGACATCCATTTCCTGATTCATTCTATGTTCCTCGCGTTTCACATTCTCGAGTTGCAATGGTTAGCCCACTACTCATTTCTTCAATTGAGGTAAGTCGCAATCTTTTATAAAGCTACCACTTAGCAGGACAACAATTAGGGAAAACCAAACACAAACGTAACTGCAATTGACATCCAGCCTATAAAGTACGCTCTTAAAAATCTAGACTGAAATTAAGAGAAAACACTATGAAAATGCAACAAAAGAAAGATTACTCCCTTGATGAACTACCAAACGAAATCTTGGGAGATATCATCTCAAGAGTTGCTCTCATTTCACGCAAAACCGTCAAACCTGTTATGCAAGCATCACCACAACTAGCAAAAGCAGCACAAGACAGCAGAGTATACAAGAAAATCAACCTAAGGCCACTAGCTATGAATCCACTAGCAGCAATTACCAAATACCAAGACCTCATGGAGAAATGCATTGCAAGTGGAAATGTGGAGGCACACTACATCAAAGGAATACAAGAGTATTTTCACAAGAACAACACAAAAGCAGGCTTGGAATATTTGAAAAAGGCAGCAGAAGGTAACTTACAAAGATGCTATCTACCTTTATGGAATTGTAAAATTATGCAGGGGCGATATAGTGGAAGGAAAGATGTGGTTGGATAAGCTAGGCTGGAAGGAAAACAAAGCAAAGAGTGATCAATGCTGGAAAAATATCAAGAGGGCATTACACAAAGTCAAAGTACCAAAGCTACAAAGATACTATGCTATATTGGCCACATTTCAAACCAACAATCAACTATAGCATCAATGACATGGAAATAGATGTGACCACTTCTACCACTACAAACAAATGATCAAATTCATCCTGTTTATTTAGACTATAAGGTTTACAATGTTATCATGAGCAAATCATTTTCAACAATTCGAATAAAAGCATTTTTATTTCTTTTTTATATTGATTACCAATACATAGAAACGAATATACAAAACCAAACAAAAAAAACAAACATAAACAAAAGTATAAAAAAGAAACTTAAATTCAAACAAAATAAAATAACAATAGCTCGCGAAGCATCACAACAAATTCCAACAGCACCCCCAGACAATCAAATTGAAAACAACATCAATATAGGTCTGCTAGTCATAAAACCAATACTGGCAATAAACCTCAGAGACAGATATGTGGAACACAGCATCAAAGTAATGGCAGAAAATTTACAAGCAAACAATTCAAGTACTGAATTCATACAATTACGAACAGAAGGAGACATATATTACGAAAAAAATATTTACCGTAATGGAATTATAATGTTAGGGACGGGCAAGAAGATGAAAGGCAATCTCTGGAAGGATAAGCTGGGCTACAAACAAAGTTAACAGAAGCCGATCAAAGTTGTTTAAAAAAAAAAAATTGGTTATGCAAAACGGATTAAGGAGAAGATAGCTAACACACTAAGAAAAAAAAAACATGATCTAAGCTGGAAAAAAGATCACTTACAATTTACTTCTTCACTTACGCGAAAAGAGAATCAACTCACAATTAACACATCAAATAACATACATCGCTCGGGAAAAATAATTAGACCAGCATTTCCAGCAACGAATCGGAATCGAGAACATAAGCAGCCGATCAAACACGCAACAGTTAGGAAATCGCAACGAAACAAATGATGATATAAAAAAAGAAGAAACTTCGAAATAAGAGTTCCAAACTGGATTATGTTCTTTACTCGGAAAAAATGGATTATAAAACTGGATTTACTCCAAATCCTATGCATGCATTCTAATTTTGACCACAAATCCTTTATCTGAAAAGTAGATTCTAGACGATAGTTTCAGCTTACCAAACAAATAAAAAAAACAGGCACACAAAATTAGTTTTGGATTGTATTATAAGTGGCCCATAAAATAGTTTGGGTTTTACCAAAATTGGCCAACTCAAAAAACAAACTAAATTCCTTATTGGAGGTGCCCAATGTTACATGTTAGAACAATAACATTTCATGGTTTTAGAATGGTATTTTAAATATGTAGCAAACCTTCTTGACTAAAATTTATAAATATTTCTATTTTACTTATATAGATGGAATATATTTTTTTAAAAGTATGCCAATATTAATTATTGTATTCTAATAATCTATCAAAATGATGCATATCTAAAAAATGAAAACTTTCAAAAAGTTTAGACTATTTTATGAAAACACAAAATACATATGAATTCCAGAAAAACTATTATCTTATTATCTTATCATCTTATTATCATCATTTGCAAAAATTAGAAATTTATTGGATTTAATAATTTATAAAGTATTGATTTATAGTGGTTTAATTGTATTATTATAGCATCTTCACATTTTTTTATGTCAAATATTGGCAAATGAGGAGGGAAAAAACCAACACAATGTTTTATTATATGATTAGATAGAGAAGGAAAACAAAGAACTCCCGTACATAATTAAAAACATTCATGAAAACATAAACCAAAGCATTATTACTCCATTATACCCCGTGCCCAATATGCTTCTTTGTATGTCCCATAAACAATACCTTCATAAGTTCGCAAATCTTCACCACATGTAAGTCCTCTAACTATATTTAGAAGGATTCTCAAATAAAACATTTCCCCCATGTGTCGAGGAACATCCTCTAACCGTCCTATTTGGGAACCTTTTTCCCTTGCCTGAAACCGTTTCTCTTTTTTATTCCAAGTAAAAAAAACTTGGGATCTCGGCATACATGAGTGTCCTACTCAAAGAATTCGACCTATTCAATTTCATCCATACCAAAAACATTGACTCTTTAGCACCAACCTCTTCATCGTGGAACAAACATTGCTTCTTCTATGGTATATGGAAAGCTAGGTTAAGCTCAGATACATTAGCCATATTTCCACACAAAACTTTCAAGTCTTACTATCAAATGGGAGGTCTTGAAGAGATATATAGATCTTAGAGATACTCTCTACCGTTTTTATTACATTTACTACTGAATAATAACATAACATCAATAATTTTAGGATCACCACTAATGAAGATATTAATTTTAGACATTTACTTCTCAATTTAAAAAAAAAAATCAAAGCGCATAAAATCAAATAACGACAATAATGACAATACCTCACCTACTCCGTTTAAATATACTCCACCCTAATTCATCTCAACACCACCACATTGTATTTACCCAAACAAAAAATTGGTGATACTAATTTTACACATTAACTTTACAATATTTTTAACCAAATAAAAACACATATAACCAAATAAAAATACTTACACGTAGACAAGAACAAGTTAAATGAGAGACGGTTTTAAATCAACAAAATAATGACAATATCTTTATATAGTTGTATATATGTTTATTATATATAGAAACAAAAATAAACAAACAAAATACCAAAAGAAAACATACGAACAACATAACCAGACGGAAATAGGAACAATACATAACCAACAACAAAGTAATAAAACAACCGTAAAAAAACCCTCATCTAACTTCCGCGCGTAGCGCGGGTCAATTGCTAGTTCTATTATAAAAGGTTGGACTTTTGTGTAAGTCTTTAGACATATACTATATGGTGAAATCAAATTATATTATCCATTCTTATACTAATCCTTTTGCTTAAGAAGATTGATTTTTTCCTTCTTTTCTTATATACTAGATTATGACCCGCCCGTTGTGCGGGTTTAAAGTTTTGTAAATTATATTAAATTTCATAAAAATATATTAAAATTTGTTGTACATTATTTATAATTTTTATTTTTGCTAAAATATATTAATTTATATCTATTTACAAATCGTTAATGTATGTTATCATTAAAAACATATTTTTACACCTAAATATACTCTATATTACAAATATATTCTTTGCCACCACCTAGAAAATGTCTATATGAACACATTAAGTTTTATAAGTAATGTTATTTATAAGTTTTATTTTTGCTATAATATACTGATTTATATTTATTTACAATTCTTTTATGTATGTTACCATTGAAAGCGTATTATACGTCTTTTGACTTTCACTTTTGCATAGTTTTTTAAATTACTAAAATTATTGGCTTAAAAAACATTTCGAATAAAATTTTATTACATAGTATACTAATCAATGATGTAATATCACAATAGTGTATGACCAACCATGGAGAGAACCTCGGCTCCCCCGTTTTCCCTTGTCTCCACCATGGAGAAAACCTTGGCTCCACCTTCCTTCCTTGGGAAGATAATCTTGCCTCCAACCTCCTCCACATTCCTCTCTTGGGATGATAACCTTACGTTTAACCTCCTCCACCATAGAGAGAATTTCGATTCTGCCCTCAGAGAGAACATGTTCACGTCTTTTAGCTATCTCAAAATGGATTGCTCCAACATTCAATGAAACTAAAAACAATTTTCTAACATCATAAAAATTATTGATGGTAACTAATGGTAAATTTTTCAATGTATTCGTGGAAGTGTCTTTAACACACCATGATGTAGATTTTGTCTCTGGAACGCCTCGACGACCACCTTGCTTAGGAGTCCCATATCCACTCCCAGTCTATGGGCCCACCTTTCTCAGTGGGCTCCACGTCTACTTCTGACCCACCCATATGCGACAGCTGGTTTATTACGTCCGGGAGGCTTTAAATACTTATCCCTATAAATCACCATTTTATCTTCACTCGTACAATTTCGACAATCACTTCCCGAAAGGTCACCATCCTGAAACTACTCCAGCTCAATCACGCTTAATTTTGGAGTTCTCTCAGGACCCTTGATCGAAAAGATAAGTGTACTTTAGTGACATAGGTGGCCAAATCAATTCTTTTAAACCTATCCGAAAACCAGGGTGTCACAGTGTCTGAAATCCTATGGATCTAAGAACAACAATTTATGTTTTTCCAATCTCTCTATCTATGTTTGTTGTACGCTTGTGTTTGATTAGCCTATTTTATTTAACCATTAGGTTGATGAGCTTCTATACATTATCTCCCTTTGGGATTGAATGAATGGTAACAACTATGGTTGCACAAAAATGGTCTATCACCAACCAATCAAGATTGAAAAAATAGAAGACAAATAATTTGACATAAATAAAGAAATAATAGAAAATTATAAGCAAAATATTAAATTAAATTTTAAAATACAGTATTCGAAAAAGAAGATGCATATATTAATCTTTTTTTTGTCAATATATTATCTTATCTATTACAAACTGAAAAAAAAAAAGAAATTAGGAGAAAATTTTAGTTAAAAAAAAGAAAAAAATTTTACCTTTGCATTAAAAAAGTTTTACCAATAGAACAAAATTGAAAGCAATATTTTTAAATAAATTATTTTGTTAGATGAAAAGTATGAGACAATCCATGTTTTATATAGAAGTTAGTATTTATAAAATTTAGAATTAATAATTAACTGTATATTTTTCTTAAACCCATTTCTAATTTTTTGTAGAACTAATAAATTAAAATTAAAAATAAGGAAATAATGTTATAATTTCGAATTTTCAGAAATATATATATATATATAATCTCTTTATAACTATTTTTTAAAAAATCTAATTTTTGTAATTTTTTTATAATTATCTTTTTATATTATTATTATTATTTAAAACAAAATATTTGGTTTTTGTTGTAATCTCAAATTCTTCCTATTAATTATTAACTTTTATACATGTCAAAATCTCAGACTGAAATAAACTTGACACGTGTCATGATCTTGTTAATGGCTAACTTTCAAAACCTAACTTTATATACTAAAATGCATCCAATATGGTCACTGGTGTTTGTTTTCTTGGTCGAAGTATACGTTTTGTTATGGAGTTATATACCTCAGAATGAGCTACTGAAAAGTTAAGTGCATCTAGGCGATATACATCCATATTGGTTTGACAATGGTCAGAGTCAGCCTAGTTCTTGTTCCTCTATAAATCAATTAATTTTATTGAAAGAAACAAAGACATTGATACAATATACATGCTTGCGTAAACAAAAAGCTCAAATAAAATTGTGAGAAGACGAGATATAACTTATGATAATACACTGTACATACACCATCCTTAATTCAAAAGACATATATATTTATAACAAAAAAAAAAATACTAAACCCGATCAATCTTCTTCATATGTACAACAAACAACCAACAAAGACTCACAACAGTATCTGTATTCATTAGCAATCTGTTTTTTTTTTTTTTTTTTTTTGGGTATGAATGTAAAATTATATTCACCAAAAAAATATATTTTACAAAAGATGCAACTTTTTAGCCAAAGTTTAGTGAAAGAGATATAGAATTGAAAGGGGAAAAATTGTGATTTCGAATTTTAAATTGGAAGTCTAAGCTTTCAAACAGTAATTATATTGTGAGCTTCTAATGAGTTTTCAAAGTGAAATTAAATTATATGATCCATTCTTATAAATCCTTTTGCTCAAGAAAAATAACTTTTCCTTGGATATGATGATGCATCTTTTCTTATATTAGCCACTCGTGTTTGTTTTTCTTGGTCGGAGTACGTTTAATTTTGACGTTATGTATCTCAGAATGAGCTACTGAAACGTTAAGTGCAGATGGAGATATACAGTTTTTTGTTCTTCATCCATATTGTTTTGCAGGTCAGAGTCGGCCTAGTTCTTCCTCTATATATCAAATTAATTTTTTGAAAGAAACAAAGACACTGATACATACATGCATGCTTGCGTAAACAAAAGCTGGCATAAAATTGAGAGAAGACGAGTGGTGGTATATATAACTTTTGATAACACACTGTACATACACCATCCTCAATTCAAAAGACGTATATTTATATAATAAAACATAAACTAAACCCGATCAATCTCAGCTCCATCTTCGTATGTACAACAGTCTACAAACAAAAACTCACAACAGAATCTGGTTTTTTGGCTCGCCCTTGAACACTTCTGATAATTCTCCTATTCTATTAAACTTTTCAAGTAGATATTTCAGGTGGGTCTTTGATTAAGGTTTTATTCACTCCACCATGATGATCAGTTGCTGTCTCGGAGCTGATATCATAAGACGAAAGAAGCCGTCTCTGTTGTTTCCAAATTAACAAGAGTTTTGAGGTTAGTTCTGAATTAGGATTTCGAGTTATAACATGCCGATGTTTGTGAAGAGAGATACTTACGTGATCCTCAAAATCAGGGCTAGACAAGTTGATAGATAGATTTCTCATCAACAGTAGCACCTGCTTGGTGGGGGCACACAAAGGAGCAAAAAGTGATTAGTTTAACCATCTGTTCACCATTGGACCGACATGGTATCAATTAATATAAACGTAAAACTGAAAAGACAAGAAACGTACTGTCTCCACATCTATGGGGTCCATCTTCTTCAGCTTTTGTAGATGATTACTTGCATATGGGTCAAAAACACTTCCAATGAAGCTGTATACTTGGGCAAAGTCCGGTAAAACTGAAAAAAAGAAGAAGAAAGAACTGTTTAGTAAAAATGGTAAATGTGGTACAAGTACAAATAAAAAGATAGATAGGTAACAATTACCTCTTAATGAATGGCCAACATTTCCCTGGTCACTTGTGTCCCTGTTGGATCGTGGTCTTGGAGTATTTTCAGAACTACTAGAACAGTTGTTATTCGCTCCTGCTCCTGCTGCTTCAATCAGAAGAATATGCATCGTTTAGTTAAATTTGATAAAGATCTTATAATATTCGGATCATAATGCTTGCAAATGAGAAAAGAACCTTTTGTGAGGGGCGTGAAGCTAATTGTTTGCGCATTATTTGTCCATGGAGCCGCGGCAGCAGTGGTTGGAGAATTCATCAGCATTGAAGAAGACTCGGGCCTAAACATAAAACTTGGGTCGTTTGGTTCAGATGTTGACTTGAATGATCCTGGTACTAGAGGTTGCACTGCACAATGCCATAAAAATGCATCAATATAGTTTTTCAATAAGCAAACAGCATTACAACTTCAACGTTTTTTTTGTAGAAGTTATTACATACCACTCTTGTGGGCTTTCTGAGGATATGGATGAGCTGCTTTTCTTTTAGGTCGAGGAGGAGGGAGATGTTCACCCGTCCCACTCTTTTGCACTTTAAGAAAATACTTCTGAGCATGACTTCGTATCTGCGGTATTAAAGAAATCCGTATAAGAAGAAGCATAATAGATAGAGCTCACTTTTCTAAATACAAAAATATCTACAGATAACATTTTCATTAAATCTCATGGTGATCAGCAACAAAAGCATGTGTGAGACTCTTGCTCCTAATATATCAAAACAGTTCCAGACAAATAAAGTTGTTTTAAAAGAACACTTTGTAGAGATATCAAATGAGAAGAAAAAACCTCAATCCAAAGTAACACTGAGGGGTCCAAGAGAAAGATAACGGAATGAAACAACTAGAGTAGGCGGAAAAATAAAGTAACCCAGAAGATATTTCTTCTTTTTACTGTACCTGAATCACTGTCTTTGACCCAATAAAAGCTTCAATCTTCTTCCAGTCTCTATCAAACCTAAAAATGATAAAACACAAGCATAAGGGATTTTAGATCAACCACCAAACAACCTGAATATACACGATGTGTCTAATCCTCATCTAAGATTGATACGCATCACAATACACAGCTGACTAAGCAATAAACACTACAGTACAGTCATTGCCTCCACTAGAACTACTCCAAGACCTTTCCCACTATATTACCAACCTTAGTAGACGTCTTAGGACATCTCAGCTCATCCAATTACAATAGCTATTACACATTAACAATACATACATTCTTATATTCTAACCTTCTCAATGCTTTATCAGATTCCTGATCATCCATGAATACATAAACAAATCCATCTGCCCTAATTCCAATTCCACTTCTCAGCACAGTAAATTCAGAAGAAAAAAAAAAACTATCAAAAAACAAAATCACAAAAATCCCAAATTGAAACTCGACGAATGTTCACAGGATTCACCACAAACCCTAATCAACCAAAAATCGAAGCTAAATCTGGCCGAATCGAACCTCCTCAAATGGTAAGGAACCTAAATGCCATTAATCTGAGAAATGGTAAAAACTCACAATTGAAGAGCTTCGAGGAATTTATCATGCTCAGGCTCCGTCCAGCTCTCTCTCGACTTAGTAATAGTATAAGGCTTCCTAATCTTTTTACTCAAATCCTCCGAGGAAGAGGAAACAGTCGCCGCCGCATCCGCAGCCACAGCCACGGCGGTAGAAGACGAAGTCGTTGGTGAAGAAGAAGAAGAAGAAACTGCGGCGGTAAAAGAAGGTCCAAGACCCGGAGCAGTCATACCGGTCGGATCCAACAAATACCCGTCCGAAAGATTCGGATTTCTAGTGACCATCAAAAAAAAAGAAAGAGAATTTTTGGGGATTTGCTCTGTTTTGTTTGGTTTTTAAAGCTGTGCGTAGAGAAGAGAGAGGAAAATAAAAATGTGGCTTATGATGAGAGAAGAAGACGGGAAGAGGATTTGATAGCTATATATATATATATATATAAACTATATATTATAATATAAGCTATAGTTTTTATGTGTATGTGTATATTACGCATTTGTGTTTCTCGATGAAACCTCTTGTGAAGGTCGGCCAAATAGCCTGATGACCTAATATAACGTGCCACGTATTTTGGAACACTTTATAATAAAGTTTTTTTTTTTTTTCTTTTCCATTTATGGTTCGCATCGGTTTATACCATAAAAGGGTCTTTTTAGTAAAAAAAAAATGATTTTTTCAACATATTGTTTTGTCTTATATGTAAACCTTCTCTAAATGCCCAAATTTTATGTATTGTGGAGGCTTTAAAATATTTTGGGAAAATGGGTATTTAGCCCATTATGAAACATCTAAATTGTATGTCCAATATGCCATCAAAGTTGGCTTGTTAGTGTCGTCTCACAACAAACAATGAAATGCAAAAACGTGAAATGTTCAACTCTCTTATTTGAAACTCAAGCTACATGACAATTGCCAAAGGCTTGTTGTGGTTGTATTCTTTGCCATGTATGACTCAAAGTAGTGATGATAAATACATGCGATACTCTTTCTGAAACTGCTACCCGATTCGATTGATACTCTTTCTGAAACTGCTACCCGAGGAATGAGTCTCCAAATACGGATTTCGATTTTTACATGGTCGTTGGACATAACATAACGTAGATAAAAACGCTTGTGAGTAGCATGTAAATGACAATAAAGTCAAGTGGTTTTGTGAGTTGATTCATGCTTTTCACAACAAAAAAATTATCAATAAATGTTAATAAAAGTTTATTAGCAAGCTGAAGCTGAAACTTACTTATTAACAACATCCATATTTTATTAATACAAAGAGCATGCATTTGAAAACATGGCAGCAGCCGTAGATAACATAAACTATTATGATTAGGAGAACATCTTCTCTATTTTTTTTTTTGTTGCTGTTGTTGATAAAACTCTTGTTTAATTTGTTGGCAATCTTATTAGTTTTCACCTCCCTTTAAATTTTTTTTTTCTGATTCTTCTGTTTATTATGTTTAACAAAACAACATCTAAATCATGAATTATGTTTATTTGATAAATGATTACTATTTTCGACGAAGTTAAGAAGTTCTTTATTATGTATATCCTCATAGGTTCGATTAAATCGTTCTTATCGACGAGATAATAAACGACAAACGATATCGCATATACACACAATTATAACATGGTATTAGTTGAAGCTACTAAAGTACTAAAACTAAAGAGGCACAGCCACACATTCTAACAATCTATTATATAGTAAGACTCAAAACTTTTTTATTAATACTGATTCAAGCGTACCAAATTGACTATAATAATATTCAGTTTCTGGCTATACTCGTTTCCATATTCCGGAGCTCAAGACAAAAGATATTGTCTATATATATACAGCGAAGCAAAAGGTTTATTATGAGCAGACTACGAGGTTGATTTCAGATTCCTTTACTTCATCTCTCTTCTTCAATCATCAAACTTTTTATAGTTTCCCGAAAATGCCGGTACGCATTTTTTTATTTTTATTTTACGTTAAATTTTCAAATAGTTTAAAAGAAAATTCAAAATACCAGACTAGCTTGAAATTTAATTCTTTGCAGGAGAAAGTTGTATTCAAGTTGGAAGTTTTTGAGGAAAGAATCAAACGGAGAGCTATGAAAGTTGTATGTGACTTTCCAGGTGCTTATAGCAATATATACAAATCAATGTTTATATTAAGCTCTGATAGCAAGCTATATATCCAGTTTATATACAATTGTAAGTGGTTTAAATCTATTTAGTCATACATAGTGTTAAGCAATAATGTTTATTGTTTTTAGGCGTTACTTTGATAGACGTGAAGGAAAAAGGCAAACTAAAGGTGATGGGAGAATTTGATAAATTTGAAATGACGAAGAAACTGAAAAAGGTATACGAATTTGTTGACATTCTCTCAGTTGGACCGGATGGTGAACCGGCGCAAAATCATAAACCGGTTAAAAAGCCTGAACCAAAAGTGAAGAAAGCACCATCTTTCCGTGGTTGGAATTTGGGTTTCTTTAAGTAATTTATTTGGATTGAAGTCGTGCGTGATCAGTTTGATTCTCCACGGATTACTACTGTATTCTAATGATATATTTCATCTCATTTATTAAAGAGAACAAAGAAGCTTTGAATAAAGAATAACTCTCTTTATTATGTTTAGAAACTAACTCAAAACTAAACACCAAAGCTCTCAATCTCTCATATCTTTGATCACAACTCAATCAAAGATATTTATAGTCATAACACACCTTGTTATTCCTATTTTGTTAAAAGGAAAACTTCTCTTTTCCTAATCCTATTACAATTGGAACTTTTCTTTTTAAGCCTATCTTGTCATTAACTGAATTGCTAATGATATCTTGGGCTTCAAGGTTTAATCTTCTAGAAGCTTACTCCAACATTCACCCCCTTAAGCTTCAAGTTCTTCTTGTTGAGGTCTTGTATTCCAATGAAGCTCCTCATCTCCTTGAACTGAATCCTTGCTAGGGCCTTAGTGAGAATGTCTGCCTTCTGCTCTTCTCCTGGAATGAAAAACACTTCGATCTGACCATTTTCAACACACTCACGGATGAAGTGATATCGCTTATGGATGTGCTTTGATCTGCCGTGAAAGACTGGATTCTTGGTGAGCTCAATGGCCGATTTGTTGTCAATATACAGGATCACCACCTTGGTACTCTGCCCTGTAATTTCACTTAACAAATCTTGAAGCCAAATGGCTTGTTTAGCAGCCTCCGTTGCGGCCATGAACTCGGCCTCGCAGGAAGACATAGCAACCGTCTGTTGCTTCTGCACACACCAAGTAATTGGTGTTTCTCCGAAGTAAAACATGAAACCTGTAGTACTTCTCCCATTATCCAGGTCCACATTGTGACTACTGTCACAATAGCCAATAATCTCTCTCGATCCTCCACGTCCGAAACGCAAACCATAGGTCAGAGTCCCTTGCAAATATCTAAGAATCTGTTTGAGTGCAGCTCCATGTGATTCTCTCGGATCCTGCATATACCTACTCAACATTCCAACCGAGAATGCAAGATCAGGTCTACTGTGTAACAAATACCTCAAACAGCCAATCCTTCTTCGATACAGAGTAGCATCTGCAACCGGTTTCTCCTCCTCAGCTTTAGATAATTTCAAACCAAAATCCATAGGAATATGTGCTAGATTACACTCATCCATTCTAACCTCTTTCAAAATCCTTCTTGCATATCCCTCTTGTTTCAGTTCAATCCCATTCTCACTCTGCAATACCTCAATGCCTAGGTAATATGTGAGCTTACCGAGGTCTGTCATCTCAAATTTTGAAGACATAGACACCTTAAACTCTTGTACCATCGCAAGTGAGCTTCCAGTGATGAACAAATCATCCACATAGACAGCAACTATAAGAATCTCTGCACCATTTGTTCTTCGATACACGGCACTTTCCTTTGAACACTTTGCAAACTTCAAACCTTTTAGAATCTGATCCAGCTTCGTGTTCCATGCCCTTGGAGCTTGTCGTAAGCCATACAAAGCCTTAGAGAGTTTGAAAACCTTATATTCTTCTCCCTTCTTTTCAAAACCTTCGGGCTGAGAGACATAAACATCCTCATTTAGTTCTCCATGTAAAAACGCAGTCTTGACGTCTAGGTGATGAATCTCCCAGCCATGAGAAGCAGCCAAACCAACAAGCAATCTGATTGTCTCAAGTCGAGCTACTGGAGCGAAAACCTCATCGAAATCGATCCCTTCTCGTTGAACATATCCCTTTGCTACTAAACGAGCTTTAAACTTGCTGATTGATCCATCTGCATTTCGTTTTATCTTAAATACCCATTTAAGACCAATAACTTTCACTCCTCGTGGTCTCTCTACTAACGTCCAAGTCTTGTTCTTGTTGATCGAGTTTATCTCCTCTGCACACGCCTTTGTCCATTCAACTAGACCTTTTGCATCTTCATAGTTCAACGGTTCATCGTTGATAGATAAAAGAAGCCTCTCGCATTCAATATCAGCTAGAAGAGCATAATCATCGAGGTAACTAGGACGCCTTGCTTGCCTTTCAGATCTTCTAAGTGGAGGTCGTTCGATTGTTTCTGCAGGTCCTGCAGTTTCTGTAGTGTCATTATCACCTTCGTTGTGATCACCAACATCATCATTACCAACCTCCTCTAGCTCCTCTTGGTTATTATTACCAGCATTGTCCTCTGTTTGATTGTTGACAAACGATCCTTGTCCTTCATCTATTACTCCTCCCCAAGTCATACTGAACATTCCTGGTGCTTTCTCAACAACCGTATTGGCTCCCTTCCAATTCCAACCATCCTTTTCATTGAAGACAACATCACGACTCACAACAACTCTTCTAGTTGTTGGATTATAAAGCCTATAAGCTTTGGTTCCTGGTTCAATCCCAAGATGAACCAGTGTTTGAGACCGGTCATCAAGCTTCTTCAAGTTCACCGGTTCGGTTTTTGCATAAGCAAGACAACCAAAAACACGAATATGCTCTATACTCGGTTTTGAGTTTCGAAAACACTCATAGGGAGTTTGATTCTTTAGAGCTCTTGTAGGAACTCTATTAATCAAATATGTTGAATGCCTAACTGCTTCTCCCCAGAAGTAGTTTGGAACATTCATAGCTTTTAATATGCTCCTTGTCATCTCCATTAGCGTACGATTTCTCCTTTCAACAACCCCATTTTGTTGTGGAGTGTAAGGGGCTGTCAAGTGTCTTCTTATTCCATTCCTATCACAAAAGTCCTGAAAATCTTTTGAAGTGAACTCCCCTCCTCTATCAGTACGTAGAGTCATGATCTGCTTATCACACTCTTTCTTGACAAGATTTTTAAAAGCTTTAAACTTCTCGAAGGCATCACTCTTCTCCCTAAGTAATATGGTCCACATATACCTAGTGTGATCATCAATTATCACAAACACATACCTGTTATGTGCTAGTGTTGTTGGAGAAATAGGTCCACACAGGTCCGCATGTAGTAGCTCTAAAACTCGTGAAGCACGGTATTGAGTTGCAGTAGGGAAAGCATGTCGAGTTTGTTTACCAACAAGGCATGAATCGAAAAGTTGGTTCTCCTTGTTAATCTTAGGCAGGCCATAAACCATCTCCATTGTCGACATGTTCATGATGGTGTTAAAACTTATGTGCCCAAGTCGTGCATGCCATCTCCATGTTTCTTCTTCGGATTTTGTATGCAGGCAGATCGGCTGTCCAATCTTTAAATTGATTCTGTAGAGTCTGTTTGGTGATCTTAGTACCTTTACTAGAAGTCTTCCTCTTGGATCGTGTAAAGTCAGGTAGTTCAGCCTCATCCTGACATCGCAACCATGCTCTGTTGCTTGTCCTAGGCTGAGAATATTGCTTTTCAGCTCAGGTATGTAGTAAATATCTTTTACTAACTGTTGCTCTCCATTTTTTCCTTCAAATAGAATTGATCCTTTACCACTGATGTCAACACATGATCCATCTCCAAATTTTACTCTACCTCTGATTCTTTCATTCAGCTCCGAAAAGAATGACTTGACTCCAGTCATATGGTTTGATGCGCCATTATCCAAGTACCAAGTTCCTTCGTCAACTCTTTCTTGCTCAAACTTCTTAGGTAGTAGTTTTTCTTCATTAAGAAACACGATCTCATGCATGTAAAGAGTTGTATCTGCTTCCTCAGTCTCTGTTTTGTTAACCTCTTGATTTCGATTCCTTTCTGGACAGGCAGATGCGTAATGACCAGGCTTATCACATCTGAAACAAATCAAGACCTTATCTTTCTTCTCTTTGGTCTGATTCTGTTCTTTTGGGTTAGAGGAGTGATCCAACTGATAGCCTCTTCCTCTACCTCGTCCTCTGTTTCCTCTGCCTCCTCGTCCGCGACCTCGACCCTTCGAGTTTCCAAAATTCGGTTGATCTGTTCTCGCATACATGAGTTTGTCTTGTGTTTCATCCTGCTTTCGGTTACCAAGTGTCCTTTCTTCATAAACCTTAAGCCTTCCGATGATTTCTTCAAACCCAGTTGTATTGAGGTCAAGAACCTGTTCTAATGAAGCAACAATCTGTATGAATTTTTCTCTCGGCAGACTGCTCAGGAACTTCTTAACCAACCGTGACTCTTCTATTGGAACTCCTAGTGAAGTTGCTTTAGATGAGACTTGTGATAACTTGCTGGCAAAGTCATCAATTGTATCTGACTCCGACATCGTCAACTTCTCGAAGTCAGCCATAAGAGTTTGCAGTCGAGCCTCCTTGACACGATCTGCTCCCAGGTTCCGGTTCTTGATCATGTTCCAAATATCTCTTGGAGTTTTCTGATCACCAACCTGAAGAATAAGGGATTCGGGTATAGATTGAAAAATCCATGCTGTCGCTATGTCGTTTAGATCAGCATCGCTGGACCCTGGCTCTATAGTCTCCCAAACCTTGTGAACTCGTAACACAATCCTCATACGCATAGCCCATACGGTGTAATTGGTAGCCGTCAACATGGAACATTGAAGCGATGATGGAGCACTCTCCTTGCGTGTTGTGTCAGCTGCAATAATTGCTTCACCGTCTGCCATGGCTCGGCCGATGAACAAGTTTTAAGGATCGTCTTTCCTTAATGCTCTGATACCAAATAAAGAGAACAAAGAAGCTTTGAATAAAGAATAACTCTCTTTATTATGTTTAGAAACTAACTCAAAACTAAACACCAAAGCTCTCAATCTCTCATACCTTTGATCACAACTCAATCAAAGATATTTATAGTCATAACACACCTTGTTATTCCTATTTTGTTAAAAGGAAAACTTCTCTTTTCCTAATCCTATTACAATTGGAACTTTTCTTTTTAAGCCTATCTTGTCATTAACTGAATTGCTAATGATATCTTGGGCTTCAAGGTTTAATCTTCTAGAAGCTTACTCCAACATTTATGACAAATTTGTTTGTCCATCAAAACAAATTGTTTGTTTTGTTTTAAGTAATTGCATGTCCAAATGTGCCATCCAAGTTGGCTTTCTAGTGTGTTGCGTAACGTGAGGTGCTCAACTCTCTTATTAATTAAACCCTTATTTGAAACTCAAGCTACATGACAATATTGACAAAGGACTGTGGTATTCTTTGCCATGTATGTTTCAAAATAGTGATAAGTTATGAGTATTAATACATTTGATACTCTTTCTGAATCTGCTATCCGATTCATACCCGCTTTAAAAAAACACATGTGCAACATGGAATACAAGCAGGAGACTCATTCCTCATATAAATCTCTTCTATAAGATTTATATGAGGAATGAGTCTCCAAATACGGATTTTGATTTTTTCGTGGTCGTCGTTGGACATAACATGACGCAGATAAAAGCACTTTGTGTGTATCATGCAAATGACAACGAAGTCAAGTGGTTTTTGAGTTGATATATTCATGCTTTCACCAAATAAAAATTATCAATAAGTCTTATAGTTTATTGCAAGCTGAAGCTGAAACTTACGTATTAACAACATCCATATTTTATTAATACAAAAAAAAAAAAAAAAAAAAAAAACATGGCATCAGCCGTAGGTAACATAAACTATTATGATTACGAGATACAAAACCTATCCCAATTTAATTCATATTTGAATTAGAACGCTAAACGAAATAGGATCGCTTGTATGCACATGTATTATGTCGTCGTCACACGAAGTACCGACTAGATGAACACAGTTTAATTTGTTGGTATTCTTTACAGTTTTCACCTCCCTTTAAGTTTTTAATAATAATTGTATCCACTCTAAGTTAGAGTCTCTAACTGTTTATCATGTTTAACTAAACAACATTTAAATCATAAACTTAAGTTCTTTTTATTTTATTTTTTTGGTTTAAATGAAAACTTAAGTTCTTTATTATTAAGAAAGTTCTTTATTATGTATAACCTCATAGGTTCGATTAAATTATTCTTGTCGACGAGATAATAAAAGACAAAAGATATCGCATATACACAATTATAACACGGTATTAGTTGAAGCTACTAAAGTACTAAACTAAAGAGGCATAGCCGCCACACATATATAACAATCTATAGAAAGACACAACTTATTAAATTCATTCTGATTCAAACATACCAAATTAACTATAATATTCAGTTTCTAGCTTCGATGACTTGACTTAATCGTTTCCATGCATATTCCCGAGCTCAAGACAAAAGATATCGTGTATATATACAGAGAAGCAAAGGTTTATTATGAGCAAGCTACGAGATTGATTTCATATTCCTATACATCATCTCTCTTCAATTACCAAAGTCCATATAATTTTCCGAACATGCCGGTACGCTTTTTTTTCTTCATAACAGTTCAAAAAAGAAAAAAAAAAACCACAACTTAAAATTTAAATCTTTGCAGGAGAAAGTTGTATTCAAGTTGGAAGTTTTTGAGGAAAGAATCAAACGGAAAGCTATGAAAGTTGTATGCGACTTTCCAGGTATAGTAATAGTAATATGTACAAATCAATATTTTTATTAAGCCCTGATGGCAAGATCGGTTTATAAACAAATATTAGTGACAAAGTTCATCAATTTAGGCTTAAAATAGTACTAAGCAATAATGTTGTTGTTTTTAGGCGTTATTTTGATAGACGTGAAGGAAAAAGGTAAACTAAAGGTGACTGGAGAATTTGATAAGTTTGAAATGACGAAGAAACTGAAGAAGGTATATGAATTTGTTGACATTATGGCGATTAAACCGGACGGAGAACCGGCGCAAAATCAGAAACCGGTTAAAAAGCCTGAACCAAAAGTTAAGAAAGCACCATCTTTCCGCGGTTGGAATTTGGGTTTCTTTAAGTAATTGGTTTGAAGTCGTGATCGGTTTGATTTCCATGGACCAGGACTACTAGTGTATTCTAATAATATTTCATCTCATTTTCTAAAAATTTGTTTGTCCCATCATTTGTAATAATAAATTACGGTGTGTTTATATTCATAATGGCCCTTCTACTATTTTTTTTGTCAACCTTAAGTATTGGCCATCCAGTTGACAATAACGAAAACAAACCTTAAGTGATAGAGTCTCGTGCATCATCTCTTTTCATAAGCAACACTTTCCATTAAATCTTCTACGTATTATTATTTATTAGTTAATTGAGCAATTTACGACGGAATTGTGATTGTTTTTATTTTTTTATTTTATATGAATACCAATTGATATTCGTTGCAAATATCGTTACATGCGGAAACTTATTTTGCAAGTATAAGATTGGAGTGTTAGGTTTGAAGTATGGATGTTTTGCAAGGGTAAGACTGTTCAAGTACCATTTTCCAAGATATCCAAAATGTTGAAAAAGTTAGTCAACCCATCTAATTCGTTTATAGTATATCGTCAATTATCTAACCACTAGCTTGAAGTCATCATTGAGTCGTCGTATTAATATTATATCACAAGTGTTTCTTTTTAATAAGATTTTCTTTTGCCCACATGCAATAAAATTGATTAAACCTTTTGTATATGTTTTTTATCCTTTCGTTTTAGTATTGGTAAATGAAAGAGTCCATGTCTGAAGAGCATTATTGTCTGCTGCTGATGGACCGAACATTCAAAGCTTGTAAATGAAAGAGTCCGTGTGTGAAGAATATGTTCTTCACGAATATTCAAAAGCTTGTAAAATGTAGTATAAATTAAGATTCACTTACTGAAAAACGGAATTAGCTAGTCTTATTTTTTTCTATTTTTTTTTAGTCGTGTATATATGATATCTATATCCATGAGAAATCTGAGCAACACAATTATTTCGCAAATATTTATACGAATCCATCTGATCATAAATCAATTTATATAATATGATATTCTTTCATACTCTATCTCATGCTGTTTAAGTTCCTTGGCATTCCCTTAATTTAATTTTCTCTATGAAAATTCCTTTATATATACAATGTAACAATACACATCTCTATGTTTTAGTATTTCGGGAATTTAGTTATGAAAAATTGGATATTGTATTTCCTAGCTTCGAAGAAATTGTAAGGTTGAGGCTCTTATGTATAGTCTCTACGTCTTCAGTTTAATACTTTAATAGTTCTTAGTTATGTAGAGCTAACGAAGAAAAATAGAGAAAACACGTTATTAGTTGGAGCCACTGAGACCATGCCATGCACTTCCATTTATTATTTAGAAATACTTTTTTTTTAAAGATAAACAATATTCATTTAGAAAGACTTAACTAGATTCAACTTGTTTTTATTCCTCCATCTTATTTTTTTTTTTAATCTTTGCTCAACATATATTCTACCATCTTATTATAGGAAAAGACTCAAAACTATTTGTATTGGTCTTGATGTATAAAATTGACTATTTTGGTTGGACCTTACTAATCATTACTATATTCACTACTTACAAACAAAACATTGTATAAATAAACGGGGAAGCAAAGGGGTACTACTGTGCAAGCTGCGAGTTTACAATCATATTCCTCCTTCACGCTCCAATTTTTTAACATTCGAAAAATGCAGGTTTGTTTGTTTTTTTTCACAATTTTCTTATTAGTTTTATTTAAGTAACTAAATTTCAATGGTTTAATGGTAGGAATTTTAATATATTTATTGCTTATATATACAATGAACTTGCTCTTATTTGCAGGAGGAGACAGTTGAATTCAAGATGGATGTTTCTGATGAAAACATCAAGCGGGAAGCTATGAGAGTTGTCTGGATGGATTCAGGTACACCGGACACAAATCTATGGTTGTAGAATCAATGAAACCAGATGAATCAGTAAATGCTTTAATCTCTCTCAAGCTTGAAATATTGAAGCAACATATTTATTCTTATTAGGAGTTACTTTAGTAGACATCAAGGAAAAAGGTATACTAAAGGTGAAGGGGATATTTGGTAAGATTGAAATGGGTAGGAAACTATATGAACTAGATAATTCTGTTGACATAATCAACCCATTGGGAAAACCCGGGCCAAGTCGCATTCCGGGTTTAAGTACAGTCTACAATTATCTTACAGCTCCCAAAATTCAGGTTCATTTTGCAAATTTTCAGATTATTTTTAAGCAATTTAAAGTTATCTACAGTATGAATTCTGTCAATATATATTAAAATTATTTACTTATACCATGAATTGCTATTTTGCAGGAGATAGTTGTATTCAAGTTTAAAGTTCTTGATGATGGTATGAAGCGTGATGCTATGAAAGTTGTCTGGGAGTTTTCAGGTACACCGATACGTACCTATGGATATATTAAACCAAAGGAATCAATTATAGATGGTTATTATGTTTACATAATTTAAGTCTTTTAAAACAATGCACTATTGTTGTTAGGAATTACTTCCGTAGAGGTTAAGAAAGATAATCAAGTAGAGGTGAAGGGAGGAGAATTTAATAAAATCTCAATGTCGACGAAACTAAAGGAAATAGATGAATATGTTAGCGTTACCATCAAGGCTGGACCAGAAGTTGGTGGGACAAAGATCAACAATCGGTTATATTTCAATACGTCGCCTACGCATGTACCTGTTCGTGCGCCTGTACCTGCGCCTACGCCTGTACCTGCGCCTACGCCTGCTCATGTGCCTGCCCCTGCTTCTAACCCCAATATACGACGTATATCTTCTCCTGCGCGTAGGCTTCATTTACCTGTTAAAACTTCAATTTGGACAAAGTGCTTTCGGTGTGATTGTCGATAAAATCTGTTCCGGAATGGCCGTATATTGGAGTCATTGAATTTGTTTTAATAATATTACTATAAGATAGTTTATTTACATGTCAAAATCGAAGTTAAATTCAATAATATAAGCATATCCAAAATGGCTAGATTGAAAATCACATACTAAAATAACAAAAAAAAAAAAATTGCACTAGTTTATAGAGTGAATAGCTCACAACAAGATTCACTACAAAGTTCACGAGAAGGTCTCCAGCGGTGTGTTTACTCCTTAGGCCGATACATGCATCTGCTGGTCTTCAAGCGAAGTTACCTGATAAGCATTTTTACGCATAAGATTGTTATATTTCCATTAAGTTGCCCATATATAACTCTTGAACCACAGCCTGGATTGGCACTAAATCACCACTATTAGAAATCTAAAGCTCATTTGTCTTTAACTTTCATCAAAGACGTTTGGTCTGGTTCTGGATAATCATTTTTTTTTTTGGTATTCAAATGGGTGGTGGTGACACTAAACGTCTTTTAACCTGGGTGGTCCACTGGTCCTCCATTATTTTAACCTGAATTGGTTATACCAAAATACACACCTTCTAAATTGCAAGTTTCCACTTAGACACTAAATGCAACAAAACACAAAGACAAATATTTGCACGAAAAATTATATGAGTTCATTTATCAAAATCGATTTAGAGAACAATATCCTATTTAATCTTCTACATGTAATATGTATGTTATGCTATTTTGATTTTCTTGGGTATCTAGTATCCTTTTCCATTACCCTTTTATTAAAACAAAAAAAAAAAACTAACCCACAATATTCACATGGCATATATCTATGCTTATATCTTTTTCCCTTCTAAATTTTAACTATATGACAAACTAGATACTTCATTTCCTAGCTTTTTCTAAGAAATTGTGATGTTCTTTCGTATATTCTTAACGTCTTGACTTTAATTTTTCTTATATTATCGAGAAAACGACAAAAAATTATTGACTAACACGGTGTTAGTTGAAGTAATTAAAGTAAGAGACCAAGGCCAGGCCACCTTCTAATCATCTATTATTAGAAGAAAGACTTGACTCAACTTGTTTTGATTAATTGTACCATATATTATTAATTATATTATATAGAAAGACTTAACTTGCATGCAAATATTAGTCTTTTGATCAACAAAATTGACTTATATTTCCTTTTAGTGACCAATTAATAGTTCAACAAACCTAATATATCGTATAAATATAGGGGGAAGCAAAGGGTTTATTATCATACAAGCTGCGAGGTTGCAATCATACTCTTCTGCGTTTATCTCTTCTTCACTCTCCAATCTTTTCAACATTTTTAAAAATGCAGGTTCGTTTTATCTTTTTCTTTTCTAATTCTTTAGAATAGTTTTAACTCTTAGCAATTAAAATTTCATAAGTTTAATATAGGGTATGAAATGAACAGAAATATACGTATGTATGTATCTGATAGAGTTATTGCTTATACAATAAACTGCTAATTTGCAGGAAGAGACGGTTGATTTCAAGATGGATGTTTCTGATGAACGCATCAAAAGAGAAGCTATGAGAGTTATCTGGATGGATTCAGGTACATCGAACACAAATCTGTGATTGTAATACTAATGAAACCAGATAGATCAATAAGGTAATTTTAATATATTTAACATTGAAATATTGAAATAATATTTTGTTTTTTCTAGGAGTTACTTTCGTAGACATCAAGGAAAAAGGTATACTGAAGGTGAAGGGAATATTTAATAAGATGGAATTGGGGAGCAAACTACATGAGTTAGATGATTCTGTTGACATAATCAATCAACCGGGAAAACAGGGCCAAAGTTATATTCCGGGTTTTAGTACAGTCTACAATTATCTTAGCACTCCAAAAGTTCAGGTTCATTTTTCGAATTTTCAGATTATATTTAAGCAATTAAAATTTTAATCGTTCGTTATTACCTAGTAGGCTAGTATCTGCCGTCGGAACTATAGACTTTAATAAAATTATTACTTATACCATTGCAGGATGTACTTGTATTCAAGTTTAAAGATCTTGACGAAAGCATGAAATGTGAAGCTATGGAAGTTATCTGGGAGTTTTCAGGTACACCAACACAAAACTATGGTTATGTTAAAAAATACGATTAATCAATCATAGCTGGTTATTACGTTTTCAAAACTTCAATCTAAATTTAGTCTTAAGAAAATAAAACCATTAATGTTTGTTGTTGTTAATTAGGAGTTACTTCGGTAGAGGTCATGGGAGATGATGAACTAGAGGTGACTGGAGTAGAATTTAATAAAATTGCAATGGCGTCAATTCTAAAGGACATAGATGAATATGTTAGCTTTATCATCAAGGCTGGACCAGATGTAAAGCCACCCAATAATGGAGCCTCATATGGTACAAATTTTAAGATCAGCAATCCCCTATCAGGTTTCCGTATGCCTGCGCGTACGCCTGCCCCTGCGCCTGTACGTGCGCCTCCACCTGCGCCTGTGTATGCACGTGGACAAAATTTTAACCATGATGTTGCTAAACCACATCAGCGGCCAATCCTCAATGTTGTTGCTGGTCATGTACGTGACTTTGTGTTTAAACCAAACGCGAATAAGTTCGAGCACCATGCTGAGAACTACTGGGGAAAGAAGAAAGAACCTCAAAAGGAGAAATACGTCCCTGAAATCCCAAAACCACAGTCTGCCAGTACCTCAAAATCGGGCACATCAAAAACAGGTGCAAACATACTTTTTTTTTTAGTTAATTAGATTTCTCTAAATGGGATGAGTTTGAGGTGTGACTCTTCATGGACTATACAATTAAGTTTATCTCGTTATATGTTATGATGGTTATCATATATTGGTTGTGTTAACCTTAAATATATGTGTTAAACCATGGGATGCAGAAGGAGAAACACGAAGTACTTGGGACCCCTCATCACTGGTTACGGGTTTAAGCACTATGAATCCCTTTCAAACTAAAATACCAACCAGTCAGATGGCGTCCTCACAAACCACGCGATACCAACCCTCAACACAAAAGGAATACAAATATACAAAGCAGTGAAGGACCGGTGATTCTCTCGGAGGGATCGGACGTTATCTAGTCTTAAGTCGAAAGAATTGAGCGTGTGCTGAATTTTCATTAGATGGGATTTTTCTATAGGACAATTGTGTTCCCAGTGGGAGCCTCCCACACTACCATGTTCCGGGACTAGAATTTCCAAAAATAAAGTTTGTGGCTTTTATCTGTTTTTTGTTTGATTATTTACATATTGGCATTATATATTGTGTTTTTGCTTGAGTTTTTATACTCCAAATTGTGTGTTGTTGAGATATATCGTTTTTGTTAACCTTAAGATTATAATCACTTGTTGAGATTAGATTTTCTGGAATAATAAAAATAAAAAAAATCAGTTAATGACATTATAATTACGTGAATTCTTAAATGGTGATTAAGTAAATAAGGATTAAATATTTTTAGAAGTATATCGAAGTTCTGAGTGCGCTCTATTCCAAAGTACATGTGAAGAGAGCATTGGGATTTATGCATCATCATAAGGATGTTATCTCTGGGAATGAATGAATTATATTGTTTGTGTACACAAGTCTATTATTCGGGTGATCGGTACAAAGAAACGTGAAGGAAGCAAGAAGAGTTATACACGTTAAGAGATAAGCCGGGGTTACACCGGATTTGTTATGTTTCAACTCGTTGCTTACCTGCCTCTGCGAAAGAAACCGTTAACCATATAAGATTTGAACATTATGTTGGAGATGAAGTCTTACAAAATCCAACCTACATCTATTAGTTACAAATACTTTGCTCTCCTGTTTGCGAAGGATGAGGAGGGTGAAAGAGTCATGCCAGATTCTAGAGCAGATGAAGAGATCGTAATGTGATCCCGATACAGCGAGCTATTACTTTGTTGTGAGGGTTCTGTATTTGACAGGAAGGGTTGGGAAAGGAAACCATATAGTAGACGAGATGATCGAAAGAGGGACTGAGACCCGAACGCAGATTCTATTATGATCTGACCGGGGTTCTTTGTGGGGTCGAGCGGGTAAATTTTGCGCGTCAGTTGTTTGAGAAGATGAAGAGAAGCTCTGTGGGTGGTTATGGTGCGGTTTATGATCTGCTTATACAAAAACTATTTGAAGGAGGAAACTTTGAGAAAGGAAAAGAGCTATGGGAAGAGGCAACATCACTTGATGTTTGCTCCATCTGTCACAGAGGTTTTCAAAACCAATGAAGAAGAAAGTAGTGGAGGCTACAATAGTGGATCGCCGCGCACTTAACTTGAAGATTTACGCTAGAATGAACAAAACAAAACCAAAACCGAAACGCTGGAGAAAAAAGAAGAACAATATGGGGCATTGATTGATTTCTTCTAGCCATGTTTAGAACATCCAATGTATCAAAATAGAGATCATCATGAATAGTCCTTGATGAGTGTCAATAGTTGGTGACAGAGCATATTATTGGAGAGAAACCTGAATGATTCTAGATAAATGAGAGGGGACTTAATGGAAGTCATCCATCACTGATCACTCTCTATATTCTATTTATTTGCTTTCTTCCAACTTCTGCATCGAGACCTCACGTCATTGATATTTTCATGTTCATACCCTTGAGATGATGTAGTATAGACGAATACACGTATTCTCTCCTAATGTTACAGAATATAAGTTTGATCATTTGTCTTGTATATTCTTCTTTTGTTTGTTTGTTTGTTTATATAGTCTTTACATTTGCATGCAAGGTTTACAATTACAGAAACTAGTATACATTTCTATACGGTTTGGTGAAAGAACTTTGAAGAAGGTTTGTTTGACATTGTTTAAAACAAAGGCCAAATGGTGGTAAAAAAATAATAGTTTATAGAAACTGTTATTAGATAAATGATTTGTAAATGCATTTAGAGTTGTAAAATTATGAAAATAAAAAATACATGGATTCTGAAATAACATATTTTATCTTTGTATTTGAATTCTTCTATTTTTCACTTTCAAATCCATTTAAAACATAATATGAGTTTTAAATAACATGAAATTTTAACAAGTATTTATAGATCATAGAATCAATAACATATAATTTTGATTAGTATTTTAAAATCAATGATTAAATAGCATGATTTTTGTATTGATTTCCAAATCCAATAAAATCATAGAACCTATAAACCTTTCTTATCAGAGAATATTTTTGCATATTAATAAAATACATATGAAAATTTCAGGTTGACTCCTTTTGCTTTTCGATATATATTTTGGTGGGCAGCGAAAACCCTAGTCATCAATATCAAATATCTTGTTTCAACCCTAGATATCATAGATCTACAATAATTGCGGTTTTTGATATCTCTCTCCTATGGAGAACGGCGAAGTGGCTGTTCGGCTATGTAAGTATCTTGGGGCTTTGCTTTCTTTGTTTCGTGTAGATTTCGTCATTGCTTCTGATATCTGTGCAGAGATTGCAGTTATTTTTTTTTTTGCTTAGATAACGTCGTTTTGATTCCAATTCGTATAAATTTCATCATCGAATCTTCTGATAACTAAGTTTCTTTGAATTTGCTTGAGAGTCAGTATCTGCCGGAGCCAAATGTGTAAGACCAGAAGTTGTGAATCACATTCGTGCTGCACGGTACGATACCATCAAGTTGATGGCATCAACCATTTGCTTTCCAAGACCAAGCCGGTATATATGCTTCTTTTCTTTATTTTAAACTTTCTGTGATGATTTAATCATATGATAGATGAATTGATACTAATTTCATTGAACTAGCAACTCGTTCTAAATGAAAATTAACTTATCTAACAAGTTGCATTATGCATAATTTGAAATTATATATTAATATTATTTTAAATTAGTATTAGTTTATTTCAAAAAAAATATTAATATTGTGAGACTAATTCTGAGATTTGAAAAAAACGAATATTTTGAATCTAACTCTGAGATTTTTAAAAAAATTTAAAAATATATTTTGATTTTGTTACTGATAGTATGATAGATGATAGAAAAATATAACTAATTAATAAAAATGAATGTATTTAAGATAAAATACTAAACAAAATAACAAAATAAATATTCAAATAACAATATTAAATTACATTAAAATATTAATATTATATTGATGAGAAACTTTGGATTTCTCACCAATGGACACATACCACTGAGAAGGGATTCACAAATGTTTCTACACTAAAAAATTAGTAATATATTGGTGAGAAACTTTCTCACCAATGCACATGAAACAAGGTTACCAAAATATTCACATTAGCTCAACAAAAGCTCAACAAAGGATTAGTTAAAACTTTCAAACTTTTGATGTTGTTACATAATCTTGTGTCATCTAACATTAATTTCTCTTATTGTACAGATGGAGGATAAATCCGCAGCTGATGGCTTCATTCAATCTTGTGTGAGTAGAATTGAATCTATGGAAGCTATTGGAGATTTACCAACAAGTTTCTGTTCTGTGTATGGTGACTTTAAGGTCTGTTTGAAAAAATGTTACTCTCTCTCTGAGCTAAAGGTGCATATGCTGGCTAATCATGATTTCCATACCGATCGTACCAAAAGATTTATGACACAGTTCATAAAACGAGACAGGGAGTTGAAGCTTATATTCTCTTTGTCGCAGAGGCTTCTCCACAGCGCACTGAAGAAAAATTTCAGGAAGAGCTAGGGGTAGTAAAAGTGGTAGAGCAATAAGTTAATGCAGCTAGGGAGTATCATGAGGAAGTGGTACAAAATGCTGCTGGTGGGCAATGTCAGGAATTCGTACATCAAATTATTGGTGGGGGTGAAGGTGGAGAGATATGAAGAAGAGAATAAGGAAGAGACAGAGGATGAGAGACAATTTATTGATGCTGAGAGTGCAAGTGGGTCACGTCAGGAAATTGTAGATCATGGTGTGGATGAAAGTAGAGAGGCAGAGGAAGAGAAACTTCAGCAAGACCAGAGGAAGTAGAATTGGAAGTGCAACAAGATAGTGCTGGTGGTGGGAATGGAATTGAGCCAACCAATGTTGGTGGTGCGGATGGAACTGAGCAAGAAAGTGTGATACAAGACTCGGTGGTGAGACTTGTATCGGGATAGTCGGTGGCTTCACAAGTTGGCGGTCGCTTCTCTCTTGTGAAGGAAAGATGGTCGATGATGGAGATCTGACACGATGGCGGTCGCTTCTCTCGTGTGGGATCGGTGAAAGGGGAAGTGCTGGCGGATTAAAGTACACCACAGAGATGTGATTGGTCTCTGATACAGTACACGAACTCAGCCTTGTGGAATCTCACACACAAGACAAAGAACAAGCTTATTCTCTCAAGAACACTTAAAGAGAAAAAGTAAGAAAATTCAGTATTTTATTGATAATCAAAAGGTGAAAAATCGTATAACTACTGCAGGGGGACTTTATAAGAGTCCTTCAGCTAGCCATAAAGCCGAAAATAAATGCAAAATAATGCAACAAAGGAAAGCAAATAAAATCAAACACAAAATCATTATTTTTGGAAAGTAAATAAACTAATAAAAGAAAATGCTAAAGTAGACTTGATCTCTCTTGATGAGCAAGTCTTCTAGCCGTTGTTGGGATTGGTGGGACCTGCAAGGATAGAAAATATTGAATATGACTTACCTGGATGCGATCTAGGCCCAATAGATGTTCTCTGAACCACTTCTTGTACTACTCGATGAACTATTTCAGGAGTCTTGTCTTGTACTTATTTGTTGGCTTGTTTCTTGAAGTAGGGATCTTCCTGGAGTCCCTCTAGAATATCTTGATCAGTCTCTTGATGCTAGTCCATGCCCTTTATGTCTTGGTTTTGATCTTTGCTATCTTGATTGCTTTCAGAGGTGTAGCTTGTATCACACGTCTCTTGCAGCTCCAATTTCTTCTCTTGGATTCTTGAGGTTCCTTGACCTGTCAAAAGAGGTTTCTTACCTAGGAACTGGTTTGATCAAGGCTCATTTGGGTGAAGGCTTCATTAAGCTCTTCCTCGGCAATGTGATCATATCTGTTGTGGCGGCATGATGGTGGTACAAACCAGTTGACGTCCTTCACCTCTAGGGAGCTTATGATGTCTTGAACGGCTAGGTTAAACCTCTTCCTTAGCTGTTTAGCCTTTGATCGTGTCACAGGGCTTTCTCGTACTTCTAGTATAGGATGTGGTACAGGATCTGGTTCAACGGTTTGGATGGTAGGACCGATGTCCGCATCATTCCCTCCCTCTTCAGAAGGTTTTGTCCTCAAAACTTAATCTCCTGGATCATAAGTAGACAAGTCAGCTACATTAAAAGTGTGAGAAATTTTTACCTCATTTGGCAGCTCCAAACGGTATGCATTGTCATTGATCTTCTCAAGAACTTTAAATGGACCATCGCCTCTTGGTGATAACTTAGAGGCTCGTTGTGATGGAAATCTCTCAGGCCTCATATGCAACCAAACCCAATCTCCTGGTTTGAACAACATCTCCTTTCTCCCCCGATCAGCCTTGCGTTTGTTGTCGGCATTCTTCTTTTCCAAATTTGCTTTGGCCTTGTCATGTAACTTCTTGATGATTTCTCCTCTTCTTAGCCCATCTTGGCAAACCTGTTCTATCTGAGGCAATGGTGCTAAATCTAATGGAGACAAAGGGTTAATTTCATAGACTATCTCGAAAGGAGATAGTTTTGTAGCCGAGTGGACAGCACGATTATAAGCAAACTCGATAAAAGGAATACAATCAACCCATGTTGCCATATTTTTACCAAGAGTGGCTCTAAGTAAAGTAGAGAGTGTTTGGTTAACCACTTCAGTTTGTCCATCCGTTTGGGGATGACAAGTTGTTGAGAATAGAAGCTTGGTACCTAACTTTCTCCAAAGTGTCTTCCAAAAGTGGCTCAAGAACTTGGTGTCACGATAAGAGACTATAGTCCTTGAAATTCCATGGAGGCGCACCACTTCCTTGAAGAACAAATTTGCAGTTTGAGTCACATCATTGGTCTTGTCACACGGGATGAAGTGTGCCATCTTGGAGAACCGGTCCACAAGAACAAAGATTGAATCCTTGTGTTTGATCTTTGGCAATCCTAAGACAAAGTCCATAGAAATATCTACCCAAGGGGCGTTAGGAATAGGTAATGTAAGTGAAGACCATGAGGATGTAACCTGGATTTTGCTTTGTGACAAAAAATGCATCAAGCACAAAATCTCTCAAACATCTTTCTTGAGATGGGGCCAAAAGAAGTGTTCCATTACCACGGCCAAGGTCTTGTCAACACCAAAGTGACCCATCAAGCCTCCTCCATGTGCTTCGGTAAGTATCAATTCTCGCATGGAACCTTGAGGAATATACAACCGCTTGTCTCTAAATAGAAACCCATCTTGCAGGCAGAATGCTTGATATGCTCCTTTGCCATACTCTTTGTAGCACTCTCCTAGTTCTGGATCATCTTTGTACAACTCCTTGATATGCTCAAAACCCATTACTTTAGCCTCCATAGTAGCTATGAGAGCATGCCTCCTTGACAAAGCGTCAGCAACCACATTCTCTTTGCCTTTCTTGTATTTTATCACGTATGGGAACGTCTCTATGAACTCCAACCACTTCGCATGTCTCCTCTTAAGTGAAGTCTGACCCTTGCGATGCTTGAGGGTTTCATGATCAGTGTGAATGATGAATTCCTTGTATAACAAGTAATGTTGCCACGTTTCCAGTGCTCGAACTAAGGCATAAAGCTCCTTGTCGTAGGTCAGATAGTTCAACGTAGCTCAACTCAACTTCTCACTGAAGAAGGTCACGGGTCTTTTCCTCTGATGTAGTACAGCTCCAATTCCCAAACCTGATGCATCACACTCTACTTCAAACATAACTTCAAAATCTGGAAGGGCTAAGACTGGTGCTTGTGTGAGCCTCTCCTTCAATGTGTTGAAGGACTTTTCTTGAGCTTCTCCCCATGAAAAAGGCACATTTTTCTTGATCACGGCAGTCATTGGTGCAGCCACTGTACTAAAATCCCTGACAAACCTCCTCTAGAAGCTTGCGAGACCATGAAAGCTGCGAACGTGTCCAATTGAAGTGGGAGTAGGCCATTCTCTTATTGCCTTTATTTTCTCCTCATCCACCTGTAGGCCCTGTTTACTCACTACAAAACCTAATAACACACACTGATCAGTACAAAAGGAGCACTTCTTTAGGTTAGCATAAAGGCCTTCCTTCCGAAGCGTTTTCAAAATTAGCCCTAGATGTTTAATGTGATCATAATGGCACTTACTGTAAATAAGTATGTCATCAAAATAAACAACAACAAATTTACCAATAAATTACCTTAGAACCTGGTTCATTAGTCGCATGAAGGTGCTTGGGGCGTTGGTTTACCCAAATGGCATGATAAGCCACTCATGGAGACCTTGCTTGGTTTTAAATGCGGTTTTCCACTCGTCTCCTTCCCTCATTCGGACCTGGTCATAGCCGCTCCTCAAGTCTATCTTGGAAAAGATGATTGCACCACTTAACTCATCCAACATGTCATCTAGTCTTGGAATGGGATGTCGATACTTGATGGTGATGTTGTTGATTGCTCGACAGTCTACACACATCCTCCATGTACCATCCTTCTTTGGAACTAACAGAACTGGTACTGCACATGGGCTGAGGCTCTCTCTGATGTACCCTTTATCCATGAGATCACGCACTTGCTTCTCTAGTTCCTTAGATTCCTCTGGATTCATTCTGTAAGCTGGTTTGTTAGGTAAAGTAGAACCTAGTACAAGATCGATCTGATGCTCAATGCCACGAATAGGAGGTAATCCTGGGGGTATCTCCTCTGGAAACATGTCTTTGTATTGATCTAGTACAGCTTGTACTTCAGCGGGTAGTTCAAGCTCACTTGTACCTGTACTTAAACATTCTTTGAACAACATTAGTAGCACGGTGTTCTGGGCACTCATGGTTTTACAAACCTCATTGGATCTCAAATAAAGGTTAGAAGTCCCTACCTCGACCTCTTTTTTCATGTGTTTTTACAACTCATGAACTTCAGAAGGACTTAGAGGGGCAAGGTTGAACTTACGGTCATTGTGCGTGAAAGTGTAATGGTTTGTTCGACCGTCGTGAGTTGTAGCTCGATCAAACTGCCATGGTCTTCCAAGAAGAAGATGTCCGGCCCTCATTGGAACTACATCACAAGCGACTTGATCCTGGTATTTCCCAACGCTGAATGATACAGTGACTTGTTCAGAAATTTTCAGCTCGGTGTCATCATTAAGCCCCCTAAGTTTGTATGGCCTCGAGTGCTTTGTTTTCTGAAGACCTAACCTGTCCACCATATACTTGCTAGCAACATTAGTACAACCTCCATCAATAATCAAATTACATACCTTGTTCTTGATTGTGCATCGAGTGTGGAATATATTTTCCCTTTGAAATTTCTCCTCGGGGTTGACAAGTACACTCAGCATACGCCGGATCACAAGGAGCTCTCCTACGTCGAGATACTCCACGTCATTCTCCAGATCAGTCGGGTATTCATCTTGCTCGTCTTGAGACTCATAGTCTCCACTAGGTGTGACAATCATCACCCTTTGGTTCGGATATTCTCTCGCCATGTGTCCCCTGCCTTGACATTTAAAACAAGTAATGTCACGGGTACGGGATTGACTAGTGTTAGGGAACTTACCTGGTTCGGTTTTAGAGGTTTTAGGTGCCTCACTAGACTTGTTCTTGAACCTAGAGTTGTTGTCTACGGTTTTTCCTATGTCCATGCTCCGACTGTTGCTTCCATTCCAAGGCGTGTTGTTTCTAGTATGGTTCCTTAAAGACATCTTGCGCTGGATTTGCTGCTCCACTTGTACAGCCTTGTGAAGTAGTTCATGTAGGCTGATGTAGTTTGATGTCTCCACCTTTCGGGCTATACGCTCTTGTAAACCATCAATGAATTGAGCCATTGGGGACTCGTTCGATTCTTCCAGCTCCAAGGAGTTCATGAGCTTCTCAAACTCCTCAAAATACTCATCCACAATCCTTGTTCCCTGAGACAATTTTCTAAAATGTTTTTGTAAGTCTCGTTGATAATGATCAGGGACATACCTCAACCTCAAAAGGTACTTCATATCTCCCCAACTACTGATGATAGCAAACCGCTGCCTCCTTCTATCGGCTACCATCCTATCCCACCATGACAAGGCATTGCCGGTGAGCTGCGCCGATGCAAGGGCTACCTTTCGAGCTTCTCCATAGCCATAACATTGGAATATGTATTCCATACGTCTCTCCCAGTCCATGTAAACCTCCGGATTAGATTTTCCTGCAAAAGTAGGAGGTATTAGTTTGACATCTCGATTTTGTTCTCGTGGTTCTACCTCGCTAGCGCGGTTCCGCATCAAAGGATCTTCTCTCCGCTGATGTTGACGCCTTAATGGATCAGGTGGTGGATCATCATCATCCATGTCAATGGATTCGTCTTCTTTGTCGCGGACATTCCTTTGTTCTGGATCTGGTCCAACGTCAATCCTCGCCTGAGGTTGCTCCAAATGGCCTATCCTATCGCCAAGTCCTCTCAACTGCTCTGTGAGGGTTCTCATCATTTGCATCATGGCGCCTTGGGGTATATTTGCGTTTTCTCCCATAGTGAGTGTCTAGAACATATCTGCACTTAGACAAAAACAACAAAAGATCAACGTACCACAGGAATCGAAATGAAATTCCCAAAGAAAATAAAAGAAGCCTTTTTATTATTTTTAATATTACGAATGACAAGCAGTATTAGACAATAAGAGCAATGAAACAAAAGCTGAAAAGGAAATAATAATAATAATTTTTTTTTCTAAATGCGAGATGAACTAGTATAGGAACTATTACAAAGACTGAAACAGTGAAACAGACGACTTATGGAAACAAACTCTTTTTATTTATTTATTTAAGGTTTGTAAATAAAACTAAACAACCTAGAGACAAGGCTGCGACAAACTAAGGTTCTTAATATTTATTTATTTATTTTTTAAAATAAAATAAAACAAAGGCAACAAATCAAATGAGAGTAAATGGAAAAGATAAACCTGGCAAGGGAACAGCATGAACTGTGCTCTGATACCAGATGATATAAGACTCGGTGGTGAGACTTGTACCGGGATAGTCGGTGGCTTCACAAGTTGGCGGTCGCTTCTCTCTTGTGAAGGAAAGATGGTCGATGATGGAGATGTGACACGATGGCGGTCGCTTCTCTCGTGTGGGATCGGTGAAAGGGGAAGTGCTGGCGGATTGAAGTATACCAGAGAGATGTGATTGGTCTCTAATACAGTACACGAACTCAGCCTTGTGGAATCTCACACACAACATAAAGAACAAGCTTATTCTCTCAATAACATTTAAAGAGAAAAAGTAAGAAAATTTAGTATTTTATTGATAATCAAAAGGTGAAAAATCGTACAACTGCAGTAGGGGGACTTTATAAGAGTCCTTCAGCTAGCCCTAAAACCGAAAATAAATGCAAAATAATGCAACAAAGCGAAGCAAATAAAATCAAAAACAACATGGTTATAGCTTTACTTTACCACTCCATACCTGAGTCCCTTGTACTACAAGTTGGCCTACACGATACGGCGAAAAAAGTATGGGAGGTAATTAAAGCTCGTCATCTTGGAGCAGAGAGAGTTAGGGAAGCTAGACTACAAACGCTGATGGCAGAGTTCGATCGCTTGAAGATGAAAGACTCTGATAAAATCGATGACTTTGTTGGTAGGATATCTGAAATCTCATCAAAAACAGCTGCCTTAGGAGAAAATCTTGAAGAAACCAAATTGGTGAAGAAGTTTCTAAGCAGTCTTCCACGGACAAAGTATATTCACATAGTCGCCTCTCTGGAGCAGGTATTAGATCTAAACACGACAACTTTTGAATACATTGTTGGACGTCTTAAAACTTATGAGGAGCGTATCTTCGAGGAGGAGGGTGCAGCAAAGGAACAAAGTAAGTTAATGTATGCGAATACATAAGGACAGACAAACTCATCTTATCGAGACTACAACAGTGACTTCAGAAACAGAGGTCGTGGAGGAAGATTTGGCAATAGAGGCAGAGGACGTGGGTGTTTCGGTGGAGGACGTGATTGATCAAAGATCACATGTTTTAGATGTGATAAAACAGGACACTTTGCCTCAAACTGTCCGGATCATTTACTCAAACTTTAGGAAGCTCAAGAGGATGATAACAGTGAGACACAAAATGCTGATGTGCTCATGATGCACAAAGTTGTCTACTTGAATGAGGAGAGATGCGTACTGAGTAAGTATGAGACAAACACGGGAGAAGACAACATCTGGTATCTTGACAACGGGGCGAGTAATCACATGACTGGAGATAAAAAGTACTTTGATAAGCTTGATATTGTTGTTACAGGGAAGGTTCGATTTGGCGACGATTCTCGTGTAAACATTAAAGGGAAAGGTTCCATTGCCTTCATTGATCTTAAAGGAGAACCGAAAATAATGACAGATGTGTAATATATACCATACTTGAGAAGCAATATAATCAGTCTAGGACAAGCTACTGAGTCCGGATGTGACATAAGATTGAGAGGAGGAATTCTGACAATGCATGACCGCCACGGTAAGCTTCTAGTAAAAGCAGAGAGATCGGTCAATCGTCTCTACAAAGTAGGAATGGGAATAAAAGACACTTCTAGACTGCATTTAACTGCACTAACCGAGTCAAGTAAGTGGCATTCAAGATTGGGTCACATAAACACTGCAACTCTGCAGTCCATGTTCGACAAAAAGATGGTTCAAGGAATTCCTGAAGTAACGTTTGAAGAAGAAGTTTGCAGTTCTTGTTTATTTGGCAAACAAACTTGGCAGATATTTCCACAAGCCACTTCCTTTCGAGCAAGCAAGACACTAGAGCTGATACATGGGGATTTATGCGGACCTATAACACCAAGTACGATGGCAGGAAATAAGTATATTTTTGTGCTTATTGATGATCATTCACGCTATATGTGGACAAGCTTATTAAGAGACAAGGGAGAGGCCTTTGAGAAGTTCAAGAAGTTTAAAACGCTTGTGAAGCAGGAGACAAGAGAACACATACAGATTTTCAGAACATATGGAGGAGGAGAATTTGTTTCTGAAGAATTCAACTCTTTCTTCAGCAATAATGGAATCAGAAGACATCTCACTGCTCCTTACACTCCGCAGAAAAACGGTGTGGTTGAAAGGCGTAACAGAACCTTAATGGAGATGACAAGAAGCGTTTTGAAACATATAAGTATGCCAAATTACTTGTGGGGAGAAGCTGTCAGACATTCCACCTATCTATTAAATAGGATTGCTATGAGAGCTCTTAAAGATAAAACACCATATGAGGTGTACCGGATAAAAAGACCAAACATTGAGCACTTGCGAGTTTTTGGATGCATTAGTTATGCGAAGATTGATAAACCACATCTAAGAAAACGCGATGACAGGTCACATATGCTGATTCACCTTGGAACAGAACCTGGTTCCAAGGCTTATAGGTTGTATGATCCGAGAGCTCGTCGAGTGGTAGTCAGCAGAGACGTGGTGTTCGATGAAACAAAGGGTTGGAGTTGGAATGAAAGCTCTTCTTTAGCTGCAAATGATGGAAGTTTTATTATCACTTTTGGAGAATTCGGCAATCATGGTATACGAGGTGAGTCTGAGGATGTTGAAACTGATCATGATGGTGAAGCTAACACAGAAAATGCAGAAAGCCGGTGGTGGTATTGGTTTTGAAACGGAAGTTGCAGATAGAGAAGCAGAAACTGAAGTGGTACTCAGAAGATCTCAACGACAGACTGCAAGACCAAGATATCTTGATGATTATGTTATGTACACAGAGGAGGAGCGTCTATTTCTTGCAGAAGTAGAAGGTGAAATTTTACTATTGAGCCTAAATGAGGAACCAAGAGATTACTATGAAGCGAGTGAGTCAAAGGAGTGGATCATGGCCTGTGAAGATGAAATTCTGAGTATCAATAAGAATCATACATGGAATTTAGTTGATTTGCATGCAGGAGTGAAGCCAATCGGGTTGAAATGGGTCTTCAAGGTAAAGAGAAACTCCGATGGAAGCATTAACAAACATAAGGCAAGGCTCGTTGCTAAAGGCTATGTGCAAAAACATGGAGTTGACTTCAAGGAGGTTTTTGCTCCGGTGGCCCGAATGGAGACTATAAGGCTGTTTATTGATACTAAGATTTTTGTATGTCTATCCTAGTAGGTTCAATTAACCTTATGTAGTTTTAGTACTTAAGATGTCAATCCAAATGGGATGTTGCTAGCAATCAAGATGCAATCAAGCAATCACAAGTCAAGCCAATTCAGAGAGTGATTTTATGTCTAACTATCCTAGAGTGATCAAAATGTAAAACAAAAATGGTTACAAAACTAGAAACGAAAATGTATGACAAGAAGCGCAAATGAATAAGTGAAACCGAAAACGATTCTAAGCATGAACAAACGAAACAGTTCCAGGAATGTAATAAAAATCAGAAAGAAAGAAGTCCTAAGGATGGGGTAATTGATGTCGGTGGAGTATCCTAGTCTACAGAGTGTTTAACATACCACAAGCAAACTATCCCTAAACAATGAACATCACAACTTAGCTAATCCAATCTCTTGGCAAAAGCTACTCAGACTCAACCACTTCCATACCTAGCTCTCGCTAGAGAAACATGGTTGAGCAGGCATGACAAACAAGTTCATTCACGTCAACAAACATCCTAGACAACTAATCTCTTAGGCTAGGAACGTAAGTCTCTGGCAATAGTTGGTCAGACATTTCATCAAACACCTTTTGGGTGTGGAAATGTCTCGAACCTAGTTCCAATTGACCAGAGAGAAACTAGCAATTCTAACTCTAGTCCAGAAGGGAGTCATACAATCAAAGCTTAAACACTCTACATCCTAAGATCCTCCACCTAATCTATCCCATCCTCAAGAACTAACACACTACTCAGATCCGGAAATCATCACCAAAGATACAAACTCATAAAACATTGAAACAAGCATTATTAGGTAGATAAAAATAAGATGAACAACTTTGTAGAAGGAATCAAATGCAAAATCTCAATAAATCTCAACGATATCGGAATACAAGTCTCAGAACGTATTTTTGTGGCTAGGTTAAAATCTTCTGGGAAGGAAACAATACGAGATTAAAAGATAAGATGTCTCAGCAAAGACTTAACAAAATGTATATATAGTACTCCAACATGGAAAGCCCTAAAACTTAAAACGACAAGGTAAAGCGTCGGTTCGGTAATCTCCTGAAGCGTGTGAAACCAAACGTCTTTCTTCCCGACATGTGCGATCGAGTCCGTGCGCGTTGAATGGAATGAAATGTCATCATGGCTCAGACGGACGGCTGAGGAGGATGGCTCGATAAAACAAGCTGGAGTGCGTGGCGGGGGAGCATGGCTCGATCAGACAAGCTGGAGTGCACGGTGGGGGAGCATGGCTCGATCAGAAAAGCTGGAGTGCGTGGCGGGGGACCATGGCTTGATCAGACAAGCTGGAGTGCGTGGCGGGAGAGCATGGCTCGATCAAACAAGCTGGAGTGCATGGCGGAGGAGCATGGCTCGAGCGTGGTGTATATGCATCCACTAAAACGATGATAACTCTTGAACCACACTTCCGATTGGCTTGAAATAAATGGCTTTGCAAAGGTAACTCAATTCCCTACAACTTTGATGAAGACGTCGAAAGCTAAATCCCACTCTAGTGGAACGGCTCGAACGGATGGCTCGGTTGACGCTTCCCGGAGATGGCTCGGTTGACGCTTCCCGGAGATGGCTCGGTTGACGCTTCCCGGAAGTGTTGTGAGATTGGCTCGAGAGATGGTTCCGGGAGTGTTGTGCAGCGGATGAGTTGAGCGTTGCGCTTCCAACGTCTCCTAAATACCTGAAATACTTCAAAATGCACAATGTATGCAAGGATGATGTAAGAACTACCTAAACATGCAAAGTGTATAGAAAGGAATAGAAAATGATGCAAACCAATGAGTTATCCTAGCTAAATGCATTATAAAAATAGGCTAAGGAGAGACAATATATAGACATATCACTTATCAATCTTGCGGCATCACACAGCTGGGAAGTGCATCATCTAGATTTCAAGACAGCGTTTCTTCATGGTGAACTGAAGAAAACAGTCTATGTTGATCAATCGGTGGGTTTTGAGGTAAAAGGATCAGAGGACAAGGTGTATAAGCTTAACAAGGCACTATATGGGCTTCGACAGGCATCGAGGGCTTGGAACAACAAGTTGAATCAGATTCTTTGCGGATTAAAGTTTGAGAAGTGTTCGAAGGAACCATCGGTTTATCGGAAGAGTGTAGGAGAGAATCGTCTTGTTGTGGCTGTATATGTTGATGACTTGTTTGTCACAAGGACAAACAAAACTGTCATTGATCAGTTTAAAGGAGAGATGGCTTCAAAGTTTGAGATGAGTGACTTAGGAAAACTTACTTACTATGTCGAGATTGAAGTAAATCAGCATGAGAATGGCATAACGTTGAACCAACGACGATATGCTTTGAAGATCTTGGAAGAGGCTGGGATGAAAGACTGCAATCCGGTTCATACACCAATGGAGACTGGTTCGAAGTTGTGCAAAGTTCCAAAGGAGGAATCAATCGATGCTACTATCTACTGAAAGAATGTTGGCTGTCTCAGATATCTTTTACATACTAGACCAGACCTATCATACTGTGTGGGAGTTTTAAGTCGCTATATGCAAGAGCCTAAAGTTTCACATGGGATTGCAATGAAGAAGGTTTTAAGGTATTTGAAAGAGACAGTACATTTGGGACTAACATTCGAACGAGCAAAAACACAAGTACCAAGGCTGGTGGGTTATAGTGATAGCAGCTTTAACGTCGATCCTGATGACGGTAAAAGCACAACAGGACACATCTTCTATTTAGGAGGGAGTCCAATCATGTGGTGCTCTCAGAAACAAGAGACTGTTGCCTTGTCATCTTGCGAGGCAGAGTTTATGGCGGGAACCGAGGCTGTAAGGCAAGCTATCTGGCTGCAGGACTTGCTTGAGGAAGTAACTGGAGCTCCACGAGAGAGAGTGACTATTCGGATTGACAACCGTTCAGCTATAGCTCTCACGAAAAACCCAGTGTTTAACGGTTGGAGTAAGCATATTCAAACCAGGTACCACTTTATACGAGAATGTGTAGAGAATGGGGAAGTTGAAGTTGTGCATGTTCTTGGGAATGAACAGAAGACGGACATCTTGACTAAAGCGCTAGGAAGGACCAAGTATGCAGAGATGAGAGATCTTATTGGCATGAGAAATGTGGTTGAAGAGGACTTCAAACTTAGGAGGGAGATTGTTGGATAAGTCTAAGTTAGAAGTTATTGTTATTTTGTTCCTAAACCGAGTCATGGTTATCAAGAGGATAAGGATTACCTTGTTTTAGGAGTTATCTATTGCAAAGGTTTTTCTATTAGGAATAGGATTACAACTTATATAAATAAGGGTGTCGAGTTTGTGACATAACCTTAAGAGAGAGCTTTAAGTTTGAGAGTTCTTGAGAGCTTTAGTTTTGAGTGATTTTCTAAACTAATAAAGAAAAGTTGTTCTTTAAATTCTTGATCTCAAAGTTCTAATATATTTGAAAACTAGAACCGGATGTAGCAAGGTACATGTTCTTTTGGTGATCTTGTGAATGATGTTCTCCTGTTGTTAATCTTCTAGCCTTTAAACATTGAACAAGTTATTTCTGCTGATTCAGATTATCGGAAAAGCACTTGTGCTCGATGAGATTATCAGTTCTATGATATCCAGTCATTGCAGCAGGCAAGTTGAGGTAAAAGTTGTTAACCCCCTAGTCCCCATGCCTAAACATGGAATTTGGTATACAGTTTCTGTCAATGAAGAATGGCTCAAATTTAGATATGAATCCATTTTATCAAAATCTATTTAGAGAACATTAATGTAACTTATGTTGTTTTAATTTTCTTGGGATATCCTTTTCCACCTCCCTTAAATTTTTTCTTCAAATAATTAATCCACAATATACTGTTGACAAAAAAAAACAATTATGACAAATTGGAGATTCATTTGGTAGCTTTTAAGAAATTGTGATGTTCTTTGGTATATCCTTAACCTCTTGAGCTTAATTTTTCTAATATTATCGAGATAACGACACCAAAATTATTGTATGATACGGTATATCTATCCCATCTAAAGTCAATAAACTAGCCTCAACTTGTTTTGAATGTACCCATCTATTTATTTTTTTATATTTTTTTATATTGGTCTTCATTGTACAAAATTGACTATTTTCCTATTCTATATATAGTTCCAGTGGTTGAACCTTATCATTACTATATTCACTATTTACAAATAAAATACTATGGTATATAAATATACGATGAAAGCTAAGGGTTATTGACGTAAGTTGCGAGAGGTTGCAACCAGATTCCTCTGCGTTTATCTCTTCTTCACTCTCCAATTAACAATCTAAAAATGCAGGTTCGTTTTTTCTATTTCTTTTATAATGTATGTGTGTTTTTTTTACTTTTATAATGTTCAAATTAGTTATTATAATAGAGTTATTTCTCATATATACAATGAAACTGCTAATTTGCAGACAGTTAAATTCAAGATGGATGTTTCTGATAAAAACATCAAACGGGAAGCTATGAGAGCTGTCTGGATATTTTCAGGTACACGGAATACTAATCTATGTATGATTGTAATATTAACTAAACCAAATAAACATATAAGTAGTTTAATCTTATATATGTAAGCTTGAGATAATATATGAAGAAATAATATATTTTTGTTGTTATTATTAGGAGTTACGTTGGTAGACATCGAGGAGATAGGTATAATAAAGGTGAAGGGAATATTTGATAAGATTGAAATGAGGAGCAAACTACAAGAGATAGATAGTTCTGTTGACATCATCATTCCCGTACCGGAACACGAACACAGTTTTCTTATCCCCCCTAAATTAAAGGTTCACTTTTTCACAATTTCAGATTATTATTTTTACGAAATTAAAAATTTAGTGCCTTATTATTATCTGCTGTAGAATCTATTAAAACTATTACTTATATCATGAATTGCTACATATATTGTAGTTTCCGTTAAAAGTTTTTAATAGGCGCATCATACGGGATGCTATGGAAGTTATTTGGGAGTTTCCAGGTACACCAACACAAACCCATCGTTATATTAAACCAAATAAGTGAATGATATATATAGTAGGATTAGGATATATACAGTTTACATTAATGTATGTTTGTTGATAGGAGTTACTTCGGTAGAGGTCAACGAAGATGATGTTCAACTAGAGGTGAATGATGGAGGTTTTGATCAAAATGTAATGGCGGCGAAACTAAGGGACATAGATGAAAATGTTAGCGTTATCATCAAGGCTGGACCAGATGTACAGACACCCAATAACGGAACCTCATGATGGTCGTTCAAAGCCATCAAGACTGGACCAGATGCTGATCAGGTGGCAAAAGTGAGAATGTCTATTCGGCAACCAAAGCCAAACAAAAGAATACGCAGCTTTACCAAGTCTTCTAACTTCACTTCTGTTTATTTGAATTATTCAATAAGCAAACTAGTCTTCTTATCTATAGGAAGCAGTTTCCACTTTCCCAATTTCCAGTTTATTCTAGGAGTTTTGGCTCCACATTGCTTTAATGTACTTTTGCTATTTCATCAAATGAAAACAAACAAAAATAGGTATTCTAAACTACCAGTCAAATTGCTTGTGTTATCTTACAATCTCTTGGCTTTGAGGGGGGATTAACGTAATAATTAGTATTAGAGCACCAATATTTCACTTTCATCTCTTTCATGCATGTGAAATTTCAGAAGCAACAAGAGGAGCAACTACTGAGGGAGTTCCATGTGAGATGGTAGTAGTCGAAGTTTTCACCGAATTAGTGGTATCAATGATACTTAAAATGAACTATTTCAAAAAATATATTTACTGTTAATAATTTCTTTTATGTTTCCGGAATTGGTTTAATCAATATGTTTATCTAACTTTACGTGAAAAGAAGACTCTTTGAGAAATATAAATTGTCAGTTTTCTTAAGGTTTCTGATTTTATAGAAGAAGAAAGTCAAATCGCTTATTGGTTAAACATTGGACCGGTTTAAATTGGTTATCGAATTGGTTTGAGTTTAATATTCCTCTAACTATTTTATCCGGTGTAACGTTGTGCAGAACTCGTTAACGTTGTGCAGCAGAGCTTTCAAGTCGCAAAATTTATCAGGCATTATTGTCCCTCAGAGTTCTCTAACCTTCGTCACCTCAAAGTTTTGTAAGTGATCAAGCAAACAAACAAAGACTTAAGCTTTTCATACTTTCTCATAGTTTTTAACTATAAAAATTGGTTCTTAACGCATATAATAATTTGCTACAGGGACCTTAGCCGTAACTCTCTGACTGGTATCATTCCAAAGGAATGAACTTCTATGCGCTTGGAAGACTTGTCAGTATCTTCTACATTGCGTCTGTAAACGATGAAGCCGCCATCAATTTTTTTTATATAATACTAATCAAATAGTAAAAGCACCTACTTGATAATAATCAAGGGTCACTTACTAGACACATGTTATATGTAGTTAGTGTTTCCATAAAACAAGGGGTTAGACCATTGGACTCAAAAAAGTAGAGATTAGAATTGGAGACACGCATAAGTTAAAGATCCATCGTTTACCTTATATTATCGAGACTTGTCAGTATCTCGATAATGTGTTTTCCTTATATTATCGAGATAAGAATATTTTAGGGAGAGTTACTATACTAGGTCATGAATCGATGTTTATTACTAGAATGGGGTAAGGTGTTTTGATTATAAATGGCAAAATAGTCCTTGGAAAATTGTGTTAGGAAAAAAATAATTACGAAACATGTCATTGTAATAAAAAGCCACGTAGGAAAGAGATCGTTAAAAGGGAGCTGTTTTTGGAGGGAAAATTTTCCGCCAATCCATAAGTCTACCATTGTAGTTACGGTAGAGTTATATGAGGTTGGTAGAGTTAGCGAGTAGATTTATGGGTTTTCTGAGAGTTATGCGGTAGATTGAAGTAGAATGGTGGTAGAGATATAGTTTTATGATAGAGTTAAAAAACTAGTAGAGTTACGCGAGAGAGTTATAAATAGTTATGGTAGAGGTAGTTAAAAACGTAGAGTTTTACGGTAGAGTAAATCACTGCTGTAGACTTAAATTTAGTGGTGGTAGAGTAAGTAAAAAACAGATTCTTAGAGTTATGGGCGAAATAGAGATATGCGATAGAATTAATTGTAGTGGTGGTTATTGAGATAAGACTAAATCATAGGAGATTATGTTAAATATATGATTCATGTATATCTTAGCTAGATTATCGGATCTATCATGGCCGACTCAAAACTGTATAAATACTTGTACGTTTCTTATGATGAAATACAACAGAGCATTATTGATCTTACATGGTATCAGAGTTAGATCTAGAGCTTTGATAAAAAAAAATTTCTATTGCTTTCTTTGCTTCTTTGAAAAATGAGTGAACTTGAATCCACCACCTCTGTTGCTAAACCTGACTCAAAAGAAGCCTCTGCTGCACTTATGTCTCCGTACTATCTTCATCCAGCAGATAGTACAGGACAGGTGCAGACTCCAATCTTGTTGAATGGAGTGAATTACGAACGGTGGTCGAAGTTGATGTTGAATTCTCTTCATACCAAGCGGAAACTGGGTTTCGTTAACGGAAGTCTTAAACGGCCTACCAATAACCCCGACGAAGAAGAGAAGTGGGATATGGTAAATGCTATGATCATTGGTTGGATCTACAGCAGCGTCGAACCGAAGCTGCGACAATCAATCTCGTTGGTGGATAACGCCAACTCGATGTGGGCAAGCCTACAACGACGATTCTCTGTCAGTGACGATACGAGAATTCATCAACTACACTCTGACATCGCGGCGTGCAAACAGAACGGTGACGAGGTGGAAGTGTATTTTAGCAAACTCAGGATCATGTGGGATGATCTTGCGGATTTTGAGAAAGGTTTCACGTGTTGTTGTACAACTGCAAATTGTGAATCCATGGTGAATTATGAGAAGATGCGGGAGAAGTTACGAGTGCATCAGTTTCTCATGGGCCTTGACAATTCTCGTTTTGGGACAACGAGATCAAATCTGTTAAGTCGACCAACAGATTTGAACCTTGAGTCTGTGTACTCTCAGGTTATTCAAGAAGAACGACACATCAACGCCATGCGCACCACCGAAGATCGAACTCCGATTGTTGGTTTCTCAGCAAGGACGTCAGCTTCTTCCCAACAGAACCACTCTGTTTCCTCTGCTCAGGCATCGGCGTCTCGATTTGTTAAGCCGACGACAGTGTGTTATCACTGTGGTAAACAGGGACATGAAGCAAGTAGCTGTTTTCAGTTGATTGGTTTTCCTGAGTGGTGGGAAAAAGATAAATCCTCCGGTGGTCGTGGGGATTTCGGTCGTGGAAGAGGAGCTTCAAACCAAGGGCGTGGTCGTGGAGGTCGTGGATCAGGCTTTCGTGCCTCACACACACAGCTTGGTGTTTCATTTTCCTCAGCAGATACATCATCTTCCGGGATCCCAAACTTCACGACAGATCAATGGGCTACTCTGGAACAGTTTGTGAAGAAACAGGGTACCAATACCAAACCTCCGGGTAATACAGAAAAATTACTTCTTTTTGGCAAAGAACGTCGTCATGATATTATCATTGACTCGGGTGCTTCCCATCATATGACGGGGGATTTGCACTTACTTACCAATGTTATCACTATTGCTCCTTTCCCGATTGCTTTACCTAATGGACAGATCACTTGGGCAACCAAACATGGCAGTTTGAATCTTGGTGGTCGCCTTGTGTTGCCAAATGTTTTCTTTGCACCTTGTTTATCGATCACACTTATCTCGGTTGCTCAATTGCTTCGTGATGTTGCTGGTTTTGTTCTCTTTACTAAAAAGTTTTGTGTGATACAGGACCTCGGTTCGAAGACTTTGATTGGAGCGGGGAAGGAGCGTGACGGGGTTTATCACTACGAGGGTGCTGTTGCAGTTCAAGCCGGACATAATGGCAAACTGCAGACTCGGGATTTATGGCATCATCGTATGGGACATCCGTCTTCTAGGGTGCTTTCAGTTTTAGGATATATTGGTGGTTTTTCTAATAGTGTAGGGTCTTTTGAACAATCTTGTGGTGTTTGTCTACGAGCCAAACAAACTCGAGACGTGTTTTCTTCAAGTATCAATAAAGCAGATGATTTCTTTTTTTTAATCCATTGTGATATCTAGGGACCCTATAGAGAACCATCAACGTGTGCGAAGTGACAACGGAGGAGAATTTATGTGTTTGCGCAAGTTTTTTGCGGACAAGGGCATCGTCCATCAAACTTCGTGTGTTGAAACTCCTCAACAAAATGGGCGTGTAGAACGCAAACATCGGGCACATCTTGAATGTGGCTCAAGCCCTTTTGTTTCAGGGCAATTTACCTAAGAAGTTTTGGGGAGAGAGTATTTTGACTGCTACTTATCTAATAAATCGAACACCATCTCCTCTTCTTCACAACAAGACACCATATGAACTACTTTACGGCTTTCCTCCGGTTTATGATAATCTGCATGTATTTGGAACATTATGTTACGCTAGCAGGATTGATCGCTTAAAGGATAAGTTTGACGCTCGAAGCATCAAGTGTGTCTTTCTAGGCTACCCAATAGGGAAGAAAGGTTGGCTTGTATGTGATTTACTTACGGAAAGTTGTTTGTCTCTCGAGATGTTGTATTTCACGAGGATGTTTATCCTTATTTGCCTACTCCTCTCGCTGCTCCTCATGAAAAGTTGGATGTGTTACCGGTTAATACTCCGATCCAACACCATGCGGTGTTTGACACTGGCCAAATCTCTTCTTCAGGGGGAGATAGTCCGCATTCAAGGGGAGTCCAAACTGTTTCTGTTGATATTGAGAGTATTGACCCTCCACCGGTTGTGATTCAGTCTAGTGACTCTGTACCTAATGTTGTTGAAACAGAGTCTCTTGGTGTTGGAAAGCGGATTAAGAAGCGATCAGTTTTGCTTGAGCCATACGTTACATATGCAGTCCGAACAGTCGATGAAGAACCCCACGTCACGCTCTCCTCTCCAACAACAGCTCCATCAGAGTCTTCAGGTACCTGTTTGTATCCCTTAACTAACTATTTTTCATGTCATCGACTGTCACCCCTGTTACGTGTTTTTGCTGCGTCTATTACTGCAAATCTTGAGCCTACTTCTTTTAAGGAGGCGGTTAAGCACAAAGTATGGCGTGGAGCAGTAGAGACTGAGGTAGGCGCTCTGGAAGATGATGATACTTGGGATGTCACCGACCTGCCGCCTGGTAAACAAGTGATTGGTTGTAAGTGGGTCTTCAAAATCAAGTTCAAATCAGATGGTGAAATAGAACGTTACAAAGCCAGACTGGTGGCTCTCGGTAATAAACAAGAAGAAGGTGTAGATTACAAAGAAACATTTGCTCCAGTGGTCAAGATGACGACAGTACGTATCCTTCTTGAGGTTGCTGTTGCAAAGAACTGGGATTTGTTTCAAATGGACGTGCATAATGCCTTCTTACACAGTATTTACAAGAAGAAGTTTACATGCAATTGCCACCGGGAGTGTCTCATGCGAATGGTAACAAGGTGTGTCGACTGAAGATATCCATTTATGGTCTTCGACAATCACCAAGATGTTGGTTCTCCAAGCTGTCTAAAGCTCTTCTTAATTTTGGTTTTAAACAGAATCACAAGGACTACTCTCTTTTTACACTTATGAGGGGAGGCTCTACACTGTTCGTTTTGGTTTATGTTGATGATTTGGTAGTTGGTGGTGATAATCCTCTGCTCATTGCAACTTTCAAGTCCTATTTAAGTCGGTGTTTTAAGATGAAGGATTTGGGGGTTTTGCGGTATTTCCTTGGCATTGAAGTTGCTCGCAGCAAGGAAGGTATCTATTTGTCTCAGAGGAAGTACTCGGTTGATATTATTGCAGGGTGTGGTCTACTTGGTGCTGCTCCGGAACCCACTCCCATGGAAGAAAATCACAATTTGGCTCGGGATGATGGTCCGTTTTTCACTACACCAACACAATATCGACGTTTAGTTGGTCGACTTGTGTATCTGACTGTAACTCGTCCGGAGCTTAGTTATGCTGTTCACATCCTTGCCCAATTCTTGAAGGCACCGAGACAGAAACATTGGGAAGCGGCTCTTCGTTTGGTACGTTATCTGAAGAGGGCACCTGGTCAAGGGATTTTGTTAAGTTCAAAGAGTAATCTTCAGATTACAGCATTTTGTGATTTTGATTATACACAGTGTCCCTTATCTCGACGTTCCCTTACTGGCTATATTGTCATGCTTGGTAACTCCATTGTCTCGTGAAAAACTAAAAAGCAGAAGGTTGTTTCTCGTTCATCGGCAGAGGCGGAGTATAGAGCGATGGCTATGACTCTCAGTGAGTTGAAATGGAACAGAGAGTTGCTTCAAACGATCGGCATTGCACAGACGGCTCCAATGTACTTACATTGTGATAGTGAGGCTGCAATACATATTGCTGCCAATCCTGTTTTTCACGAACATACGAAGCATATAGAGGTGGATTGTCATTTTGTTCGGGATGTGGTCATGGATGGCACGCTCATTACACCTCATGTTCGGACTAGGGAGCAGCTGGCTGACATTCTTACAAAGTCATTACCACCACGTTCATTTCATTATCTACTTCGCAAGATGGGCGTTCGGGATCTTCACGCGCCATCTTGAGGGGGAGTATTGAGATAAGACTAAATCTTAGGAGATTATGTTAAATATATGATTCATGTATATCTTAGCTAGATTATCCGATCTATCATGGCCGACTCAAAACTGTATAAATACTTGTATGTTTCTTATGATGAAATACAACAGAGCATTATTGATCTTACAGTGGTAGAGTAAGAAGGTAGAATTGAGTTATATGGCAGACTAATAAATAGTGACAGCAGAGTTATCATTTCTGATAGAGTTATCGGTAAGAATAGAGTTTTTAAATTATGTTATAATAGAGTTACTGCTTACTAAAATGGGATAAGGTTCATAGACTTAGCGTTTCGTGTGGTGATAGAGTTAATAATTGAACGTAGATTTAGGTCATCGTTTTACAAGTATTTTGTAGGTTAAATGAAGTAACGTAAATGGTGAAAAGACAAAAATAGCCTTAACGAAGAGATAACTAAATTTTGTACTAAGTATAAATTGAGAAATAATGTGAGTCTCGAAGTTATTGAGTGGATTTCCCACTAAAGAGAATTAGAGTTTTATCTAGGATTCTATGTAAAGATCTAATTGCAAGGAAACCAATGCAACTAATGGCTTGCAAATCGAAGTTAATCTCCATGTGCAAAACTCCTTAGAATTTGGCTCATAATCATCAACTCTATTGAAAAAAAAAAATGTGTTGATTTGCATGGTTCGTATGCGCATGTTCTAAGTTAGCTCATACTTACTTATCTTCATGATCTAAAAACAAACCATGTTGTTCTTATTTGCATGGTTCGTATGCACATGTTCTAATCGAGTTTGAGGCAGTTGACTTGTCGGTTTATAAAAGTGATCAAGACAATTGGATATATGCACAATAACTCTTATGAAGCTACTCAAAAAGTCGATGAAGAGCAAAATGATAAATTTTATAAATTTCAAAAGAAGACAATATAGCAACGGAGGATGTTCTAATTTGTATTTATCCAACCATACAAATAGAGGTATACAACAAGACTATATAATTCACTAGAGCTAATTGTTGTTATTGCACCCTCAGTATCCCAATCCAGATTTTAGTCTCAGAGGGTCCTTCTTTGATAACTTGTACTCACCTACACAAATCGCTTGCATTGTAACCTGAGAAATCATAAAAAGCCAAACAAGCAAGTGTTAAACAAGTGAGAAATCTTTTAAATTATCATACCTTTACAAGAACCAAGAAGGGACAAACTGTATACAATAAACTCCCAATAGAAAGGCAAAAACATTAAACCAAGTAATCTTCAATTTGATAACCGTATAGTGAGAGAGAGAAAAAAAAAGAATGGAGTAAACAGAAGCTTCTACCTTGGCACCGCTAGATTTGCTTCTGCTACTGTTGTGGTTGTCATTTGTCAACCTCAAAAATGGTTGTGAGATCATTTATCATCTGGAAGAGCCTCTTCCTGAAGACAACTAACGAGTTCAGATGTCAGAGAATATAAAACAATTAACTCTTCAACATTCAAGAGAGGAACTAGAGGCTCTCACATGAACTTTAAATTTAATATAGTCAGTAAAATTGATTCAGCTTGATGTGAAACACAACACTTATGAGTTCACTTTTTATTCATAGAACAAGATATCTTGAGTTTAAAGGAGATTGTAACAACAATAATTTGATGAAACAATGCCAAAAAGGTTGCAGGTACCATGACGGTTATTGTAATTACCCTATGATGAGAAACCACACAGAACACTAGCTTTATCATAGTTACGTATATGTTAGAAACCAAAAGCTCATGAAGGAAAACAAAAAAAATGCATTTTCCAACACGAATTCTTCCCTAATCCAGACCCAAAAGGAACTCATCTTAACTTAAGTAAAAAAAAAACAACTCTTGAAAACCAACTAAACAAGCAAAGAATCAATGTGTTACGAAGCTATACAAAGATGTACCAGAAGACTATCTTTATTTCGAATGTGTAGTTTATGACAGGTTTCTATTTACCTTCCCTCATGAGCTTGCCATGCTATAACATTGCCTGCTTCTTCTTCTATAACTGGGCTATTCTCCAGGGACAGCGTTGAGTGTGTCTGAAGAAGTGAAGCCACTGTCACTGATAAATCTGCTTCCACTGTATACAAAACGAGATTGCTATTAGTTAATACCAGATTCAATGTGCTAGGTATCTGACGGAAGAATTACAAATGTAACTATACACAATCATCTAACCCAACAAAAAAAAGGCGTCAAATGCTAAAGGCGATATAGTTTCTCTAAACAACGAAACAAACATTTTGAGGCGTCAAATCAAAAGTCTTAAGATGAATACAAACCTGGCGAAGATACATCAGATGCTAAAGGCGATATCTTTTCTCCTTGGCTCGAACCAGCATCATTCACCGATAGACAAAACGAAGTCCGCAACCTTAAATCCGCATGAAAAGAAACGCAATCGATTTATGTACTAGTATAGTCATTCTTTCAATATTTTATAACTCTGTAATTTTTTTTCCCCCTCAAATTGTATAACTCTGTATATCCTCGTAAATTTGTAATCATCTAAAGTCAATCAACTAGACTCAACTTGTATTTGATTGTACCAATCTATTTTTTTTTTTTTTTTTTTTTTTGTATTGGTCTTGATGTACACAATTGACTATTTTTATATTTTAGTGCTAGTGTTGAACCTTATTATTACTCTATTCACTATTCTACAAATAAAATATATAATCGGATAAATATACGGGGAAGCAAAGGGTTATTGACGTACAAGCTGCGAGGTTGCAAATCATATTCCTCTGGGTTCATCTCTTCTCTCCACTCTCGAATTTTTTAAAACATTCTAAAAAATGCAGGTTCGTTTTTTTTTTCTTTTTTTCCTTTGAATTCTTCATAATAGTTTTTAAGCAAGCAAAATTCAAATAGATTCTTCATAATATACACAAACATATGCATATATCAGATAGATTTATTGCTTATACAATAGTACAATAAATAAAATAAAAACCTAATTTCAATTGCATGTATGTATGTATGTATGTATGTATGTATGTATGTATGTATGTATGTATGTATGTATGTATGTATGTATGTATGTATGTATGTATGTATGTATGTATGTATGTATGTATATGTTTTTGTTTCCAATTTTCGGATTAGTTTTACAAGCAATCAAGTGTCAATTGTTTTAATATTAATTACGGCAGGAATTTTTTTAATATAGTTACTGCTTATGTATACAATGAAATGCAAATTTGCAGGAGGAGATAGTTGAATTCGTAATGGATGTTTCTGATGAAAGCATCAAACGGGCAGTTATGAGAGTTGTCTGGATGTTTTCAGGTACACGGAACAATAATCTACATATAGTTGTAATGTTAACGAAACGAAATAAACCAAACAACTAGTTTAATCTATGTAAGCTTGAAATATTGAAGCAAAAAAAGTATTTGTTGTTATTAGGAGTTAGTCTCGTAGACATCAACGAGAAAGGTATACTAAAGGTGAAGGGAATATTTGATAAGATGGAAATGATGAGAAAACTATCTGAGATAGATGATTCTGTTGTCATAATCACCGGGGGTCCTAGCCTCCTAGGCACAGTTTTATAATCCCTCCAAAGGTTCATTTTATTCAATTTTTGTTTTTAAGAAATTAAAATTGTAATGGCTTATTATTATCTACTATATATATATACCATGGATGATATTTTGCAGGTGAGATTTGTAGTCAAGTTTGATGTTTTTGATGAAGACATCATACATGATGCTATGGAAGTTTTCTGGGAGTTTTCAGGTACACCAACAAAAACCTATGGTTATGTCAAACCAAATAAACCTATGGTAAGATATTTCAGTTGACATAATTTTAAAATAAACCATTAATTAATGTTTGTGGTTAGGAGTTACTTCGGTAGAGGTCAAGGGAGATGATGTTCAACTAGGGATGAATGGAGACTTTGATAAAATTGTAATGGCGACCAAATTAAAGGACATAGATGAAAATGTTAGCGTTTTTTTCATGGATGGACCAGATGACGACGTGGTGGAGAAATTAAGTGAAGATTTTTAGGTGGCAGTGAGAAGGTCTAGTCGGCAACCAAAGCCAAACAAGAAGTATGTAGCTTGACGAAAGTCTAACAACTTCACTTTAATTTGTTTATTGTGAATTATTCTATAAGGAATCTGTAGGAAGCAGTTTCCACTTTCCCAATTTCCAGTTTGTTCTAGGAGTTTTGACTCCACTTTAATTTGCTTTTATGTATTTTTGCTATTTAATCAAATGAAAACAAACAAAAATTAATGGGTAGTCTAAACTACCAATCAAACGGCTTGTGTAATCTTACAGACTCTTTGCTTTAAAGAGGGATGAACGTAATAATTGGTATCAGAGCAACAATCTTGCACTTTCATTTTCACCACTTCACACCATTGCTAGAACAACAAAAATTTCACTAAGACGGTTCAAACCCAATCTTTCACTTTATTAAGCTCCTTAACCCAATCTTCTATAATCTGCATTAAGCTGATTTAGGTTTTCTTGGCAATCTCGATATTTTAACTTTTCTAAATTTTTTTATAACAGTTTAGATATTTCATTTCCTAGCTAGCTTCAAGGACATCTTTCATATATTTACTAATTACTATAATTACACGGTATTAGTTGAAATGTTGAAGCCACTAAAGTCAGAGACCAGGCCACACTCTAACCATATATTATTTAGAAGACTAAACTAGACTCAACTTGTTCTGATTCTACCATTTATAATATAAAAAGACTCTAATAGTTTGTTGGTCTCGATGTACAAAATTGACTATTTCCTTTTATAGTACCAGTGGATGTACCTAATCATTACTATATTCACTAGTTACAAACGAAATATTGTATAAATATAGGGAGGGGAAGCAAAGGGTTGTTATTGTGCAACGCAAGCAGCGAGGCTGCAATCACATTCCTTTACTGTAATCTCTCTTCACTGTTAAGTGTTTATCTTTGTAACATTCTGAAAATGCAGCTTCGTCTTTTTTTCTCAAAATTTTCAGATTATTTTAAAGCAAAGAAAACTTCAAACGGTAAGATTATCTAAAAGAGTATTGCGTAAACTATCAACTATTAAAATTTGCAGGAGGAAAAGACAGCTGAATTCAAGTTGGATCTTTCTGATGAAAGCGTTAAACGGAACACTATGAAAATTGTCTGGATGTTTCAAGGTGCAAATCTACTTCTATTTTTCTTTCTTTTTTTGGTAATAACAAATCTACGTATATGATTGTATTAATGAAACCATATCAATCCATCAATCAACACGTACGTGATTTAATTAATCTAAATAGGCCAAAATATTGAAGCAATAATATTTTATTCTTTCTACTTTCTAGGAGTTACTTTAGTAGACATCAATGAAAAAGGTATACTAAAGGTGAAAGGATATTTTGATAAAATATGTAATGGGGGAGATACTCCAACAGGAGATAGATAACTCTGTTGACATAATACATAAATCGGAGCAAAATCGCATCTCGGGTTTCGATACAGTCTACAATTATTTTCACACTCCAAAAACGCAGGTCCGTTTTTTTTTAATAAATCTTCAGATTATTTCGAAGGAACTAAAAATATTATTACTTACCATGCCTGAACTGCTACTTTGCAGGACATAGTTGTATTCGAGATTAGAGTTCTTAATGAACTTATCATACCGGCAGCTAGTCTTGGGCGTTCGGATTTTTGGATCGGATTGGATTGGATTTTTCGGATTTCGGATTTTTCGGATTTTTAATTCTAAAATCCGTTCGGATAATTTCAAATTTCGGATCGGATTTTTTGGGTTCGGATTCGGTTATCCAAAGTACTCAAAAATCTTAAATTTTGTATCCAAATCAATTTAAACTACTTGAAATAAACTAAAATATCTAAAAATACGCTTATTTTTTACCTAAATATACTCAAAAATAGTTGTAGTACATGAAAATATTTAAAATATCCAAAAATTTAAACTTTTAGACACCTAATTTATTACAACTTGTAAGTATTACTAATATATTATCCTATATATTTATATTTTGAACATGTTCGGATATCCATTCGGATTTCGGTTCGGATCGGGTTCGGATTCGGATCCTTAAGTTTAGAATCCGTTCGGATATTTCTAAATTATCAGTTCGGATCGGATCGGTTTTTTAGGCTCGGATTCGGATCGGTTTTTTCGGATTCGGATATTATGGCCTACCGGCAGCTATGGGTTCTCTGGGAGTTTTCAGGTACATCAGAATATATATATATATATATATATATATATATATATAATATGAGAAGATTTTTTTCAACTTTTGCTAAGGAGATGACACTTGGCTTACTATATTTCTGACACATGTATTTTTTTTGTTTGAATCTAATTAACTATAATTAAGCCTAAATAACTATAGGCCCACAAAACAATACAAAAAAAAACCATCTACATTTTTTTTTTCCCTTCTTTAATCAGAAACATATGCAGCCCCCAAGAATCTAAAACTACCTTATACAGTATCAGTTTGTGGTTGGTTTTATCTCGAAACTATACCAACATTAAATTAAATTTATAGGTTTGAATTTTTGGGTTTAATTTCTGTGTTTGAATCTTATATAATTTTTTACTTGCACAAACGGAATCAAATTTAAGTAAGATGGTGGGTAGGTATTATTCAAGTAAATTAGTTTAAATTTTTAAAAAATTGTTTATATAAAATTAAAATTTTGACCTTACTTACTGGAAAATTACGTAAGATTGTGAAATTATTTTGATCTAATTCTATAATTATTTAGTTCGATTCACACTTATTATTTCAAACGTCATTGTATTTTTGAATTACATAAAATTTATAAGTTTTCATATTATGAATTTCAGAATAAATTATGAACATAATCAGTTATGTTTTGATTTGAAATAATATCATCATTCTATGCATTGCCTTATACCCACTATTTTCCTCAATTTTCATTTTTGTTTATATTACTTCTCATTTTAAACTTATTATTTTGAAACACTTGCGAATTTATGATCATTAATATTTGATTTCAATCCCTTCTCCTTCTTAAAGGCTCAAACATTCTATAAAGTTTAGTTTTCTAAGAACAACCTATTACCATACAAACAAATCATCTTTCAGACTATTATGAAAACTAAAACATTTACTTTATATTCTATCCTCGATTCAATCTCCAACGAACAACAAACCACCGGTAACAATAGTATCGTTGTTCGGATGATCCGTTTTCGGGAAGTTCCTAACTTTAGAAGGAAAATTATCTTACTAAGTCTTGAATATTTTTCCCAAAAAAGTAAATTATTTTTACTATTGTTCATCTTTTGATGATTTATGCAATCATTTTAATATATTTATAAAAGAAAATAAATAATTTCATGTGTATTTGATTTTAAAATTTTTTTAATATATAATGATGTTGGGCGTCAGATTCTTAGAGTAAGAGTTGAAAGAAACCTTACTATATTATATCATCTAATAATAAAGTAAGGTTTTCTTTAGAAAGCTCCAAAAGATTGTCATTTGATGCTCTCGTCTTTCACAAGTGTCATTTTGTTTCGTTTAATTTTTAGTGTAACAAATTTATTCAATTGAATTTACATAATAAAATTTTCGCTTAACAAATAATTTGATGATTAAATAGTTTAAATTTATAAGATTATAATATATATATATATATATATATTTGGGTTATATATGATAATGTCGAGTAATAATTGGCTGTTTTATTTCCACACTTAAATATAAATAATTCACATGATCTTGATATTATATTATTTTATTTTTAATTTCAATCCATTTAAATTAAACTAAAGTATATTAAAATATATAATATCTAAATAACTAAGTGAGAATTGAATATATTTTTTTGATAAAGAGATAATTGTATTTATTTCTGTTTAAATTCATAATTTAATTAGCTAAGATGCCCGGTCATAACTCTATATTTACAATATTTAACACTTAAAATATATATTTAAAACAATAGACAATTTTAGTTATTAATTCACAATAATGTATTTTTATAAATCTGACACATTTTTTATTAATTTTTCTATTATGTCTCATCAATCCCATATGTTGTACTAATTAACTCTCATTTCTGTAACTTTTATAATATTTATAGTAATGCAATGAATGGTTAATAATAGTATATCGTTAGAAATATTACATATATAAGAAAAATATATTAATATGTAATGATCACATATCTATAATTCTCACAAAGTTTCTGTGACTCCTATAGCAATGAAATACTCCCTCTGTTTTAATTTAGTTGTCGTTTTAGATTTTCAATGAAAATGTTTGGTGAATATCCCAGCTTTCTCCTTGCTGTTTAAAAGTTTTGACCAATGAAATATTTATAAAATATATTAATAAAGGGTAAAACAGAAAATTTAATAGTTTTTTAAAAAAAAAATTGTGTGAGAAAACCTTAAACGACAAATAAAAAACCGGAGAAAGTATAAATTACATTTACCTAATTGATATAAAGATTAATGCATGTATTATCCAATTAAACAATAATTTTTCATTTTCTCTTAACTACAATTTATCTTATTTATAGAAAGATACACATTTAAATTTAACTAATCCTCATATCTCAAATCTTACATAATATTTTCATTTAATTAATATTGTCTTAACTAACAATCTCCAAAATTACAAAAAGGACAACACAACTACAGATATTGACTTTCTTTTGTCTGGCTTAGAGTGGCCTATCTGGGGTCTAAGAGCAATACCCTGTTTGTTATCACCTTTTCATGCAGAACTAGAAGCTTTATGATGGGCCATGGAAAGTGCTCTCTCTCTCTGGGATATGATATGATTCATTTTGAAACAGACTGTCAAGAGATTTTAATTGTCATAGATGAGTCAAAAGACTGGCCAGCGTTTGCTTCGGAATTAGATTCTTTTCAGTCTTATCAAAGGAGGTTTTCTATGTTTTCTATTTGATGTATACCTAGATTGAACAATGCCCGTATCAACCGTCTTGCAAAAGCGGCTCGAGCATGAGGATCTTTCCTTTCCTATGTAAGTCTGCAGGTTCAATAATGGTTAGCTCATGATGCTTTATTTAAACCGGCTTAATAAAATATGGTGTTTTGAGGTTTAAAACAAAATAAAAAACGTTGATGATAAAAGAAAATTACAAAAAATATCCAAAAACAATGTAAACTAAATCTGTGCGTAGCACGGAGTGACTACTAGTATATATATATGGCTATGTTATTTAAACAAAATAATTCATGTATTAATGTATAGGATATCCAATCCCTACCGAGTAGACCATTTACAAAATATGACATGTTTTGTGAAAATTACAGAATATTACCATTAATTTTAAGATTATTTTGATATTTTTATAATAGATATAAACGTCACTCCGAATTTTATTTCTTTTTCACCAGATTCTTTTATTATTTTAAAATTAGAACTAAAAACAACACCTTGCTTGTTGTGTTTATATTTACCCATGTTATGGCAACATGGGTAAATATGAATCATTAACCCATGTTTGTACGTCGTTGTTAGGAGTTAATTCGGTAGAGGTCGAGAAAGATTTTTATCTACGGGTGAAGGGAGGAGAAATTAAGAAATTCTACATGTTAACGAAACTAAAGGAAGTAGATAAACATGTTAAGATAATATGGCATGGACAAGATGTAGAAGAAGCAGAGCCGCCAAAAAAGCAACCCGATGTCGGTAGCTCGAAATTGCAAACAGAGCCTGGTATAAAAACGAAAAACATGTACGGATACGGCTACGGTGTGCCTGCGCCTCAGCATGATCCTTTTAAAAGAAAACAAGGTATCAACCAAGCAAAGCAGCCGCTAATCTACGATGCTGCTGCACGTGTGAATGCGCCTGCGGGTGGACCTTTTGTTTTTAACCAACACCAAGGGATTAAGGAAGCAAATCAGCTGCCGATCCATGACAAGCAAAATGCGAATAAGCATTTTCTGCAGCCGCAAAAAGAAGGAGTCTACGTTGCACATAACCATGGTAAGAAAAAGCAAGAAGGAGTGTTTGCAAAGATGTTTGGTATGAACAAGGAACAACCTCAGGTCAAGGAGGAAGGTTTCAAACGTGATATCCAAAATGCTCAGCACTTCGATCCGCAAATAAAAAAAGGTCAAGATGGAAAATACCATATATATATAATCCTTATGACGGTGGCTTACAAGGTACAACACAAAACTCTGGTTCTTGTATCGACATCAAAGTATACGTTGCATTTTCTTTTATTTCTTTGTTAACCTTAGAAGATATTTGTGTTAAACTATCTATTACAGAAATAGAAACGTCACTAGCTCGAACACTAGGTTCCAAAGGATTGACATCAAGTTTTAAGAAAACAGAGTTTGGCTCAAGCGGTACGCGTAGTCACTCTAGTTTCTCACGATCAAGCAGTGCGACAAATCTGTCTCAATCCATACTACAAAGCAGTACGGCGTATTCCTCTCACTCCACACTACCATCCAGTTCGTGGAATCCCTCTCACTCACGATCAAGAAGTTCTGAGAATCTCTCTCAATCACTATCAAGCACTGTGACGTACTCCTCTCAACCCACAATATCAAGCAATAGAATGAACCCCTATCAGTCCTTGAAATCAAACGGAGCGAGTGGGTTTACGCGAGGCCAGAGTTCAAAAAAGTAAGCATGCATGCATGATCAGTTGCAAAGAAAGAAAGTAATGGCAAAGCTAAGCTATGATATTTTTTGACAAAGAGAAAAAAAGACGTGTCAAGAATAAAGGTCCAACATACTTTTATCTAGTCTATCAGATCGGTTTGAGCTCCCTGGACAATTTTTTACAATTTCATCTCTTCTTCTTCAATCAAGTTTGTCTCATTAATTATCTGTTGTGGTTTTATCACATAATTGGCGATCTGTTGTTTTAATAAACCTTAAGATTTTGTCCTCCAATTGTGTTTAGTCGAGCGATATTGTTTTGTTGATTGAGATTATTAAAGATTTGTGTGCTTTTTTTTGTTTGTTACGTTATAAATATAAGTTGTCGTCCCAAGCTCATGACAGCACCACACCACACAATTGCTAGAACAACAACAAAATTAACAGAGACTGTTAGTCTTGACTCCGACTCCTGCGGAAGAGTCAATGGCCAATAGTAAAGAACAGATCTATGATCTTGAGTCAAACTTTGGTTTGATTAGAGAGGAAGTACGAGATATGTGCTCCGTCAGTTTTGATAGGGAAGTAACATCGTTTGACCCCAAATTACTTTGCTTCAGTTAAACAAGTGACGTTAACTATAACGTAAGTCACTTGGGTGAGCTCATGTTATCCAAAGGTTCATCAAGTTGCGGAAATGTTTTCTTTATCTTGTTACATTGATAGTGTTTTGATTCAGTCCAATGGTCATTTCTCAAGAATGTCCTGCTCTCGTTGGATTTTCCCCCATAATTTATTCACTGGATTGTTCTATGTGTTACCACGGCACTTTTTTCGGTTCAGGTTAATGGGGAATTGGCTGGTTTCTTCTGCAGTTCACGGGGACTGAGGCAAGGCTGCTCTCTCTTGCCATATTTTTTTTTTGTTATGAATATGGATGTTCTGTTTAAGATGCTTGATAGAGATGTTAATTAAAGGAAATTCGCATATCACCAGCAATGTAACAATATTGGTTTAACCCATCGGAGCTTTGCTAATGATCTGATTGTCCTCTCGGATGGTAAGGTGCGGTCTATTGAGGGAATACTAGAAGTGTTTGATAGCTTTGCAAAACGTTCAGGGCTCAGAATTAGTATGGAGAAGTCTACTGTGTATTTAGCTGGCGTTACAACTTCTTCTCGAGAAGAGATTGAAGATCGCTTTCAGTTTGGTGTCGCTCAGCTTCCTGTTAGATATCTTGGTATTCTGCTGGTGACCAAGAGGCTCTTCTCTGCGAATTACAGTCCTTTACTTAAGAAAATAGGATCATGGACAACACGGTTCCTCTCGTATGCAGGTCGTCTCAACCTTATATGTTCAATTCCCTGGAGTGTTTGCAATTTTTGGCTTGCAGCATTTAGACTTTCCCGAGAGTGCATTCGCGAGATTGATAAGATTTACTCTGCTTTCCTCTGGTCTAGACCAGAACTAAACTCTCATAAAGAAAAGATTTCTTGGAGAGATATTTGTAAACCAAAATCTGAGGGAGGATTGGGTTTAAGATCATTGAAAGAGGCCAACGATGTTTGCTGTCTGAAGTTAATATGGAGGCTTGTGTCGCAGGGAGACTCATTGTGGCTTAAGTGTGTTGGGTTTCTCTATTAAGAAAGGAGACGTTTTGTTCACTCAAACAAACCACAACTATGGGCTCATGGAAGTGGCGGAAACATTTTGCAGAATGGATGTGGAAAATGGGGCTCAAATCTTTTTCTAGTATGATGACTGGTATCCAATAGGAAGATTTATTGATGTCACAGGAGAACGTGGATTCATTGACCTTGGGATAAGCAAGTACAAGACGATTGTCGAGGCTTGGTCTCACCGTCGTTCAAGACGGCATGGAGTCAGTCACCTAAAATTAATTGAAGAAGCTTTAGCTTTAAAGCAGAAAACTCGTACTGATGTAGCGGATGTGACCCAATGGAAAGGGGAAAATGATTCTATCGCCCAAGCTTCTCCACCAAGGATACTTGGACTCATATACGTTACACATCAGACATGGTTCCTTGGCACAAAGGGGTCTGGTTTTCCCATGCAACGCCAAAATTCTCCTTTTGTGTTTGGTTGGAGATGAGGAACACACTCTCAACAGGGGATAGAATGTTTCTTTGGAACAAGGGTCTATCTCCGACCTGTGTTTTCTGCAACAACACTATTAAAACTCGTGACCATCTCTTCTTCTCTTGTGGTTTCACCTCAGGTATATGGGAAAATCTTGCAAAGAATATCTACAAAACGAGGTTCTCCTTGAATTGGCAAGCTCTAATTATGACAGTTTCTGCTACTTGGAAGGACAGAGTGGAAAGTTTTATAGTTCGCTATGTTCTCCAAACTACAGTACACACTTTATGGCGCGAGCGAAATAGGAGGAGGCACGAAGAACATCTGACTACAGCAGCACAATTGGTCAAATGCATTGATTGACAAGTTAGGGATCAGCTACTATCAATTCAGAGGAGTGGCGATAGGCGTTATGATACTGGTCTGCAGATTTGGCTACATCAAGATTTAGTTTCACAACCCTCTAAGCATTTAATATCTTTGTGTTTAAATGTTTCTTGAACCACAAGTTGCATTAATTGTACAAACAATTTTTTTTTTGTTGAATTTAATTTAACATTTTATTTATAAAAAAAAATACAACGATAGTGTTGTAAATGCCTTTGTTGATGATCTTGAATGGCGAATGAATTGATAGAGAATTAACTGCTTCCAAGTATGGTACAATGTAGACTGGGTAGAAAAATTTCTTAGGAGAAATAGAGCAGCCATCCCCATGAAATACTAGAATTGTTGATTTCTTTGATATTGTGCGACTTGTCATGATTTTCTGATTATATAATTCTGTTATATAAAAATTGTGATTTTATGTAATATTATTTTGCTTCCAAATGTAATGTTTGAATGTTAAATATGCAAACGGAACATTATCTGATTCATTTAGATTCAATTTTTGTTTCATCTCTTGATTACTGATATGCAAGGCCAACCCGATGGTCTATGACGCCTAAAGCAGACCAGAAAATCATGCCCCTTATCCCAATTAATTTAGTTTCTATGTACCCAAACTTCCCCTTAGTCTCATCACCTTCTCATGCTCTTCTACGTGTTTATCCGCAAACAGTCAAACCGTTCCCTCTTTCTTAAGTTTCATTACAATGAAAATGTAAGACTGTGGAAGAAAAGAAAAAATAAACGTACATGGAGAAACAGGGAAAAAATGATAAAAAGCAGATATTGACAATATAGGCATTTTTTTTTGTTTACTAGTTTTTTTGTTTTGTTATTTTTTTTGTTTTTGTCGGTTTTGTTTACTAGTATACAACAAGGAAATTCAGGTAAAACAAAATATTTTGGGTTAGACAAAATAGAAAAAAAATCGATTGGATTTATCGTTAGAGTGGTTTGAACCCTTGACAAGAGAGTAAAAACCAAAAGATAAAACCACTACACTAAAAGAAACTTATGTGAACTTAATGCCCCTAAAATCTTTATAATGTTTGGCGCCTAAAGCGCCTGCTTCACAGGCTTTAGGTCAGGACAAGCCCTGCTCATATGTGACCAAAATCAATAATCTGGAAAAAAGCTTATTACTGTCTATTAATCGAACTCCAAATTTATTATACAAAATTTGGATTCAATTATAGTATTAAGGCGCAAACAACAAAAACGGCCACTCAATTGTTTTAAAAGGGAAAAATGTTTATCAGCTATTTGAAGTATACGCCAACACATAGCCACACATACAAACAATATAAATGTCTTCTTAACTACGTTAACTATTGTCATTATATAAAGACATCCATAAACAAACATAGGTTATGTGTACAACACCATAAACATTCAGCTCCGATGGTTGGTTCGCCGGAATCCGGTGTTGATCAGTATTGACCGACATTGACCAGTTTTAACCGGCGTTGACCAGTGTTGACCGGCGTTGACCAGAAAAATACTTAAAAAAATATATATTTTTTTCTTTTTTCCTAAAAATTCTTTTTTTCATGTATTTTTGATAAAGAAATAAAAAGATAAATGATTTGTATAATTTACAAAAACAAAATATAACAAGAAAAAGTTATACAACAAAATTTTATGTGTAGTAGATTTTTTCATAAAACTATAACAAATATACACCTTTTCCTTTTAACAATAATTTTTTGTTTTGTATTTTCAAAGGTGGGGAAAATATATCTTCTTTCTTTTTACTTATTTATAAGATTATGTTATTTGAAATATATCCAAGGCATTGCCAACTATTTTTTTGATTTTACAAAACCAACCTTTGATTTTGAAAAATCAACTTTTGTTTCTTTAATTATCTTCTAGATATATGTCTTTCATGTAAATAAATATAATTTTCATTATTTTCTTCCTTTCTTCTTCTTATTAATAATAAAGAAACAGTTGGCAATGTCTTGGATATATTTCAAATGACATATTCTTATAAATAAGTAATATATATATATATATATATATATATTTAAAATTCCCACCTTTGAAAATACAAAATAAAATATGATTTTTGAAAAGAAAAGGTATATATTTGTTATAGTTTTATGAAAAAATCTACTATACATAAATTTTTGGTGGTATAGTTTTATTATATTATTTTTTGTATATTTTTTGTATTAACAAAATTAGTTACTAGATATACCATAAATTTTGTTTGTCATATAATTTTTTTTTTGGTATATAATTGTCTTGAATTTTTTTGTTGTATAACTTTTTGTTGTTGTAATTTATTTTTGTAAACTATACAAATCATTTATCTTTTTATTTTTTATCAAAAATACTTGAAAAAAAAATTATTATTTTTAGAAAATTTTTTTTTTCTGGTCAACGCCGGTCAACACTGGTCAACGCCGGTTAAAACTGGTCAATGTCGGTCAACACTGGTCAACGCTGGATTCTGGCGAACCAACTACCGGAGCTGAATGTTTATGGTGTTGTACACATAACCTTATTTTTGTAAATTATACAAATCATTTATCTTTTTATTTTTTATCAAAAATACTTGAAAAAAAAATTATTATTTTTAGAAAAAAAAATTTTTCTAGTCAACACTAGTCAACGCCGGTTAAAATTGGTCAATATCGGTCAACGATGGATTCTGGCGAACCAACTACCGGAGCTGAATGTTTATGGTGTTGTACACATAACCTATGTTTGTTTATGGATGTCTTTATGTGATGACAATAATTAACGTAGTTAAAAAGACATTTATATTGTTTGTATGTGTAGCAAAAGACTCAATTATAGTGGTTTTTTAAAACGGCCACATCTTATATTATTTTTCCGTTTTCCACTCAAAAAGTTATTTTTTAAAAAGTGGCCCTTAAGTGGCCCTTTTTGTCAAATATCTTGTATCTTGATGAAATCGCTAGGAAGTCAGTTTTTGCACGGACACTACAAATTTATTTTGGACTTTTCAGTTTGTGGTTCCTCGCGATCTCTTACTCCTAAACCATTATTTTCAATGATAGGAGGGGGACAGTGTCGCTGACGTTGAAGTTGGGATTTGTAAAAAAGAAAAAATTGAATACAAAATTTGGATATTTCGACGAAACAGTCAGCTTCTTTCTTCCCTCCTCTTCGGCTTGACAAAAAAGATATTTGATGAGTAAGAAAAAGAAAAAAAAAAAAATTAACGTAGAAAGACTCATCGTATATTAAGGAGTTTCATATTAGTCTTGGTCACACCAAACGGACCACACCTAATATTTCATTTTCTATCTTCAACGAAATTGTAATTACTTTCTTCTCTTTTAATTTGCTTGACCTTAATCGTATTTTTTATTTGCTAGCTAAAGATATATAAATACATACATAGGGGGGGAGATAAAATAGAGTTAGAAGTTCACGAAAATATAATCACGTTCCTTTACATCATCTCTCTTCACTCTCTAAACTTCTTTCATTTTCTGAAAATGCAGGTTTGTTTTTTTGTTTTAATTTTTTTTTGTGATAAAAGGTTTCTGTTTTAAATTTATTAAAAGACATAATTTTTTTTTCAGTGGTAACTCCACATGGAAAATTATTTATAGACTGTAGTAAAGCTATAATTTTTTACACGTTTAACGTACAGCAAAACATTATTAACGTTGAATTCAAGTTTGAAATTTATAACGAAAGAACGAAGAGGAAAGCTATGGAAGTTATAGCGAATTTTACAGGTATTTATCATTCATTATACTATACCGAAATAATTTTATAAAGACTGTTTTTTTCTAAGCCATTTGTACGTTTTAGGCTTTACTACAGTTGAGTGGAAGGAAAACGGGAAACTTAAGGTGAAGGGAAAATTTGACAGTCATGAAATGACAACAAAGTTCAAGAAGATATGTAAACATATTGCTATATTCAAACTTACAACCGATGAAGGGCCAGATCAAAACCGTGCTATGGTTATGTATGAACCGAGGCAGGAGCAAAACCAAGCACCAGTTACAAGGCGTGAACCCAGGCAGGAGCTAAACCATGCAGTTACAAGGCGTGAACCGCAGGAGCAAAACCGCGCTATGGTTATCTGGCGTGAAACTAGGCCAGAGCATAACCCTCATCCTCGGGGAGTTTGAAGGGAGAACTCGGATGATTGTGTTACCACGTGAACTGGACATATATTTTTGTCCAATTTATTAGGTATCTTCTTCAAAGAAAAAAACAATACATGGTAGTGATTTGTTAAAGCTCTAAGCATGAGCTCCCGTATTCTAGTTATATATATCATCGCATCCCTTCTGGTTTTTAATAACTCGTTAATCAAATTTGTTAATCCTCAAATCCCTATTTTGGTCAGAATTCAGAAACAATATTTTCTACAGAGATCCAAGTGAAATAATTGTACTCAAAAAGCGGAACTCTCGACTACTACGTATGCCTCTCAACCAATATTTATTACTGTTAAATAAACAACAAATATGAAGTCATTAAAAAAGGAACCTTATAATGCAAGTCATTAAGTTTTTTTTTCTAATTCTTTTCACCATTCAAAAACTCTACTACTAATTATGGATTCATGTAGTGTAAACATGGTTTTTGGTTGTTAAATAAAAATTACATTGATCATAAATAAAAAATGCATAGAGAAAAATGATATAACCAAATTTTTGGGTTAGCCAACTCACATTTAAATGCGATAATTTTAACATTTCACAATTCAAAACTTTCAATGTGAACTACATTTAAACATTTCCGTGTCATGTACATTAACGTCCAAAATAAGAATGTAATACATAATATAGAGTTTTTGCATCTTTGAAACTTTGACTACAACTCTATTATCAAAATTTGTTTATCGGAATTGACTGATGGAAGAATCTTAAGGTGGACTTCAAACTAGAGAAAATTAAATTGGAATAAATTAGTTGTTTCCTAACATCGAGACTCGATACACAAAAACACACTACAAATGCTTGCTAGGTGTTTGACCAAAAAAAATGCTTGCTAGGTGTTTGACCAAAAAAAATGCTTGCTAGGTTATGTGAACTTCTTGTAGCCATAATCGAAACAACGATCTGGTAAGAATCAAGAACTATATTGTCTCAAAAGAATCCGACCAGATCCTTTTCAACGTAACAACATGAAAAACAAAACCGCGCGCCTCAGTAATTGCCTGGAAACTTGGTAACTGAAAATATAATTCTTGGTTCACAATTATTTCGACGCTTGGGAGACTTAATACAATTGAAGTCGCTGCAATTTGTTGGTTTGTCCATCTTAGATTATTCAACTGGAATCTCGTTTTCGTGGACCAATTTTTGGGTTAAATTGAATCTCAACCAAAATAAATACATGTTTCTATCTTAATTTCCAGTTTTAAAATAGGATATGTAAGCCTAATAAAGAAGTTCTATCATATTATGTTTTTCCTCAAATTTAGTTGTATATTAGATGCAGTATATTTTAAGAGTGTTAATTTGAAATTAAATTTAGTTATAATTATGTTAATAAATTTAGTTATTATTTAGATGGATATTAGATGCAGTATATATATTTTAAAGAGTGTTATGAAGAAATTTTTTTCTTTTAAAATTTTTTTTTATAAATATGTTTATTTTTTTACTATAAGTATTAATTGTATATGTTTGGAGAAATCACACCAATTAATAAACACATAACGACATACTCGATTTTGTTTTTCTTGTCTATTTCTTTATTTTCAACGTTAAAATAAAATTTGATAATTAGTTTCCTTGTCTTTCTTTTCATCAATGACTTAAATTTCCCTTTTCCTTCAAAAAAAATGTTTTTATGCCATGCAACTTGCAACCGCTACCGTGACTCAAAAGGTTTGAATTTGTCGCAATTTTTTTTAAAAAAAAAAAAAAACTTGCAACTATATAAAGAAGAGGAGTCTCCTCTTTCAAAGCACATTAGTAATTCACCACTTAAAATATTCTCCAATCACACTAATTGAAGAAAAATGCAGGTACGATATATATATTTATACATATATTATATAGTATATGTTTTCATAGTATTTTATTTTATAACTCCTCTATGATCCTAAAGGAGCCCCAACTGATGTTTCCGGATTCAGTTTTTGGCTTTTTCTAATTATTTTCGATTAATGCTTACCAACTTTTTTCATTCCAAAACTATGTAAAATGTTTTTTTGTTGATGAATACATTTAACATTTCAACAAAGCTTCTAATATATTGTACATATTTTTCCTTATTTTTGATTATATTGCGTACAGAAATTAGCAATAGATCAAATGCCATAACGCTATCCTAATTAATTAGCTCTTTATCATATTTGATATTTTCATGACAGGTAGCTGTGCTAAAATTGGATGTTCATTGTGAAAGAATGAAACAAAAAGCTATGGCAACTGTCTGTCGTCTCTCCGGTACACAATCAACACTCATCAATTGCTAATTTTTTTTTTTTTTTTGTTAAGCCTCCAATTATTTCTCTTAAACAATTGATTAAGTCATAAGCATAGACTCATAGTTTTGATTGTGAATGTCTAATGAAGGGGTTAATTCGGTGGACGTGAAAGACGGTAAAATAACGGTGACCGGAGAGATTGATACCTACATAATTGTGAAGAAATTAAAGAAGGTATGTTATACCGAGATTATCTCGGTTGGACCGGTTAAAGAACCAGAGAAGAAGCCTGATCCGAAGAAGCCTGATCCAAAGAAGGCTGAACCGCCAGAAGTGGTTTATTGGTATCCACCTCAAGTTCCACCGTATTACCAACATTTCAACGGATGTGTCTACGAAGATCCCAATACTTGCGTCATTTCTTGAAAATAATATTTTGGTCATATCAGTTTTGTTCGCAATAGTGTCATCCATCATCACTCATCAGCTTCGCCGTAGTCATTGGTTTTGATTTTTTCAACTGGTCCGTTCCAAACCATTATATACTCTACATGATTGGACCAAGATTGCCACTCCCAGGCCCAATGTATTATAAAACTTTCTAGTAACGAGTAAGTCCGGGTTACTTACTAGTTACTACATGTCTAATTCGAATGATTTTTTTAACATGTCTAGTTCGAATGATTTTGTTTATAAAAATTACTAAATTTAGATTGATATCTAATGTTTAGAAACAAAAACTAATTTATAAAAATGGGTTATAAAACAATAATCTAAATTCTAGTATATTCCAAAAAATTAGTTGTATAATTAAAGAAAGGTTTAATTCGATTTCAGCTTTGGTTTCTATATCAAGGAAGGAACTTGCTTGAGAAGTTCTTATGACCCGAAGGAGTCAATAGCTGGGGTCAATATAAATCAACGTTGTCCGGGTCGTCCACGCGGAATTCTGAATACTACACTTCCGTTTGCTTTCGTTTCTCTTGATATTATTAAATTCCAACCAAATCTTTCTAAAAATACTAGGACATATAAAAAAACAAACAAACAAATTAATAAAGAATGACTACTTTAACCTTTTTTATGGTCGTTGGCTTATTTAAAAAATACAAAAAAAACTTTTACATTGTGGGTCATGTATTAAATTCAATACTTTAATAATAGTCGCAAATTCCTAAGCAATTTCTATATAAACGGGCATTGGACTTGCTATTGTCATCAAGAATATTCGACATCTTAAACCATCTCTCTTCGTCTCTCTGTCTCTCTCTCAAAAATAATTGAAAATTTCTGAAGATTTTCTTTAGTTTTTTCTCGAGCCATGCCTCCGATGGTACGCCCTAATTTCCTTTTTATCTCTAATTAATTATAAATATGCGTTGATTAATCGTTATAGGTACTAACTATATATTAAACTATACATAGTTATGTTAATTAGAATGAAAATATGCAATCAACGACCATACTGATCTCTGGTTTTGAAATAACAGAAAGCTGTGTTGCAACTGAGTATTCACGAGGAAAGAATCAGGAAGAAGGCGTTTGTCACCGTTTCTAGATGTCCAGGTATTTTTTTCATAAATTACATTTTCAGAATTTATAATATGATCTTGTCGTGGAAATGAACATTTTATTGATAAACTTTATTTTTGTTAATATAGGTGTTGCTTCGATATCATTGGATGACAAAACCGGGAAAATGACGATTGTTGGTGAAGTTGATGTATCGGCTATTGTGATGAAGCTAAGGAAGCTATGTAACACAGATATTGTTTCGGTTGAAGTTGTTAAACCACCAGAGAAAAAGGCTGAACCGGAGAAAAAGCCTGAAGCTAAACCGGCTGCTAAACCTGAAGTTGTTGCCTGGCCGATTCCGATGAACTACCACCAGTACCAATACAATCCTGCCTATGCAAATTCTTACTATCAGCCACAGGGGAATTCTAGATTTGTAGGAGACGAGCCAGGTTGTGTCATTATGTGATTTTCCTAGAGTTATCTCAAATAATGTTTAAGTAATTCAACACTTAGTTTTGATGGAAGAGTGTAATTTTTTTTGGGGCTACTACTTGTAATATACATTTCTCCTACGAGCTCATTATATTAATGTTTGATACATTTGATCTACGTTTTGTTAATTCATCTAATAACAATCAGTCTTTTTCCTTGCGGTTTATTCAAGTGGACTTCTTTTTTTAGTCTTATGCTGAATATATTCTCTATACATTGTCTCTAGCTAGCTTACTAATAACATATATTGCGACGGACTGGTTGAATCGATGGGTACAAATATACACACACATAGTTAAGTCGCTCTCAACTTCGTTAATGAACATCAAGAATCAAGATCGTTCACGTAATACATTCCATTATCCAAAATTAAAATAATTTTGAACTAAGGGAATGAGATATGAGATGGAGATAGTCAATATTAGAAAAGTCTCCTCTGATAATAAAACAAAACAAAACTTAAAAACTGATATACTAGAAGATCCCCACATGTCGACATCAGGGGATCCACACATGGAACGAGGCTTCGAGGATAGTTCCATTATTGACTCTGAGATTATATATTATTCAAGCCTTCTTACTATTTTTGCTACTATATAAATCACAAAATAATTATGAAGAATAGAAAATTTTGGATAATGGAATTATATTGATTTTGAAATCGAACAAAACTCTTGTGTTACTTTAAATTATTTTTAAGCTATAGATTACTGGGAGAGTGAGACTACAAAATCTCTTTTGGACTCAGTAGAAGAACTAAACGGAGAGAAGATTAAAAAAGCGACAAAATAGATAAGTAGATAACCATGATCAAGAGACAAAATGTAGAACCTGAGCTTGGTAAACCAAGAATTCAAAACTAACACCATGGAACAAACCAGATCATATTCTTATACTAATATAAGTCCTATTTTGATCACATTCTATTAATAAATAAATAAAACTTAACTTTGGCTCTATTTGGAAATTATATTCATGTTTCATTTTTGTTTCTAGATACATATAGTCATATATATTTTGTTTGGCGTCTATTGTATTTTTGCTTTCCATCTATAATCGGTGTTTGTATTTTTAGTTTCTTGAGCAAAATTCTCTTATTGTAGGGATTGCATTCGATCTCGTTTTACTTAAAATATAAGATTAATCTTTTAATGTTAGAAGAATGAAGTCATGACATGTGGGTAGACGATTAAAAAAACGAGGTTATTTAGCTAATTACTTAAAAACTTAATCAGATAAGATAGACACCTCTACTTGTCTATTTTTAACACTAACAAATTCAACAAAAAAATACAACTTTTGAACAATTTATTGATTTATTATGTGTGGCATCCCTTAACATGCTAATTTTTCCTATATCGTTCGATAATTTTATTGGATGTAATTAAAACAGTAAAAATATATATAATAAACATGTAATATTCCAATTGCCATCAAAAACACAAAACCTAGAAGATCACGAAACTGCTAATGTTCCTTTCTGCTTTACTTATCAGATAATCTCGTGGCTTTAAACTTTCCACTGGACAGCTTCGAAATCTTTTTTGTTTGACTTTGACTCAACATTGCTACCATACCTAGAGACAAGCGACAAGAACAATGAATCCTTCTCTTTCCCATCATATCTTCAACATCTTTAAAAGTTTATTAAAGACCCGTTATGACTTAGCTTGTAACTCGGTTTTGATATCAGCTTTTGTTTCTATGTGGTTCAACTTTTCCAACACTCTAAAGAAATTGCCTAAAAAGTTGTAACGTGACCAAAGAGTCAATAAATGGCACCTGCCGTACACGCGGGATTCTAAATACTACATTTCCGTATGATTTGGTACTCAAAACAAACTAAATAGAAATTTACTACGTTACTCGTCTTTGTGGTCGTTGGCAATGCTATTGAGATGGAAATATATAAAATGCTTGGGCGTCATATACTAAAGTTGTATGTAATACGCTAATTTCTATTTAAATAGATATCACTGAACTCATCAAGAAGCTTAATTTGATATCTTAATCTATCACTCCTCTCTTTCAAAATTTCTGAATCTTTTAGTTTTATCGAGCCATGGCCGCGAAGGTACACCCCTTTTCTATTCATATTATTTAAGTATGGTTATGTCAAGTGAAGTGAAAATATGCAATTAAATTAGCCATAATCTCTGCTTTGAAATGACAGGAAGCTGTGTTGCAATTGAGTATTCACGAGGAAAGAATCAGGAAGAAAGTGTTTGAGATCGTTTCTCAACTTACCGGTATCTTTGTAAATTAAATTATATAACTTAATTTGTAGTACGGTATTGCTGGGGAAAGATGTACATATTTATTCATGTATTTTACTATTTTAATATAGGTGTTACTTCGATAAGAATGGATGACAAAGCCGGGAAACTAACGGTAATTGGAAAAATTGATGTACCGGTTATCGTAATGAAGCTAAGAAAGATATGTAACGCAGACATCGTGTCGGTAGATGATGTTAAACTACCTGAGGAAAAGCCTGAACCTAAACCGGATGAATTTCTTTCATATCCGGTTTTGATGAACTCACCGTACCCATACAATCCTGCTTATGGCTATGCTGATCCTTACTATCAACCAAATACTTGTGTGATTATATGATTTTTCTAGAGTTATTTCAATAATGTTAATATATATATATATATATATATGAACACATACATTGATACATATATAGCTAATTTTGATGGAAGAGTGTAATTTATGTATGAGAAAACAATATTAAGTACGTACCAATTTTTTAGCGACTACTGGTTTAGTCGCTGTTTAGTCGTAACACACCTTTTAGCGACTAAATAATGACTAATAGTGTAGTCGCTATTGGCTTGTTTTTTGTAGTGACGTACTAATTTATTTTATGAAAAGTCTAATGATTTGATAATCAAAAGAAAAAGTATGTATAAGGGATTTTGGAGAATTTTGATAATCTGGAGAGCTCACCATGTTCCTAACACGTACCATTACAAATTTACAATCCTGCATATGCGAATTTTAATGTCAAAATTATTTCTCGGAAGAGGTCATTTGAAAGAAAAGAGCTAGGAAAAAAGAATGATTAATAATTGCATGACAAAGTTCATCTTAACTGTTAACTTTTCTTTGTTTCTTCTTAAGTGTTAACTTTACTTATAATCATTAGTTTTTATTTCCCTGCGGTTTCATTCATGTAGACTTTTCTCATATGCTGATATATTCTGTTTTTTTTTTTTTTTTTTTTTTTTTGTTGGACAAAGATGCTGATATGTATTGTAATTTGTCTTTTAGCTAGTTCTAAATAACTGTCCAGCTCAGTAACGCGGGCTTGTGATCCAAGTGGAGACAATAAGGTATTGGGACGTTGAATCGATCTCATTGGACCGGGTTCGGAGTGGGCTATATTCTGGCTCGCCCATTCCAAATTGGGAGTTGAGGCATGCGGTTTGAGCGAAGGCTCGGGTCACATGTCTTCTAGAGTGGAGGAGACCGCGTGAGGCTGGTTTCACAGAGCAGCGTGCACCTCCCGCTCTTGATGGTGGAAGGATTACGAGCCATTGCTTTCCGAACCTCCTATGATCCAATAAGCTAATTCTGATTGGACCATCACTTTTTAAAAAAAAAAATTTGTCAAAAAAAAAAAAAAAAAAAAAAAAAAGCTAGTTCTAAATAACTAATCATGTTGGACAAAGATGCTGATATGTTCTGTAATTTGTCTCTTGGCTAGTTCTAAATAACTAATCACTATGTTGTGAGAGTTGAATCCATTTATAATTTGGATACTAAATTGATAAATATATACATACACTTAGTTAAGTCACTCTCAACTCCGTAGAAAGCGCCAAAATGCAAGATCGGTCACGTAATAGTACATTATACATTTGATTGTCCAGAAGAGAAACAATATTGAAAAATAAGCGACGAGTGAGATTAGTAAAAGTTAGATGGAGAGAGTCAAAATTCAAAAGTCTTCTTTAACAAAACAAAACAAAAAACTTTTTTAAAATGTCGACTTGTGGGGATCCACATGATCGGATGAGGCTTACGAGGATATTTCGGTTCTTGACTCTACCATGGCGACTTCGTCAAGTCTTCTTCTTCTTACCATTTTGCTAAATATGATGAATCGCTAACACTTTTTGAAGAACTATCATTTTGGATTTATAAATTGAGTTTATCTCTTAAATCCAACAAAAGTGTTATCCTAATAATGTAAACATTTCTTCCGTGTGTTACGTTAATTCTGAATATTTTCTCAAAATTTTATTTATCAGACTAAATTTACTGATTTTTGAATTCGAACTCTAAGAGCATTCCCATCCTACCTTTCGTGGAAATGTCTTTTATTTATTTAATAATATAATTAAAATAAGTAAAGTTTTAATTGTAATATTTGCGAGACACAGATCTATGTCCAGATCATTTTAGATCCCCAGAGACACCATACATATCATTAGTTTATTGGTTTTTTTTTTTTTTTATAATTTTTTCTTCCTTTTCTTTTCACTCTCTTTCGATACAATCAAAACGATGAAATACGAAATCAAAACGTTTGAAGTTCTGATCGGTTTCCAGAAACAATAGATCTCGCCTCGTCGTCTTCTTCTTCGTGAAACGTTATCGATATCGGTTGATGAATACACTCGTGAAAGAGATCTCGCCTCGTCGTCTTCTTCTTCGATTCGATCCAAGTCTTCTACTTTTCTCTTTTTATTTTCCACGACTTCAATCCTAAAGTTTTTCTTTTTTTAATTGAAAGCAGAACTTGTTGTATAGGAGAGGACTCATAAATTTGGTCAGAGCTGCTTTTGTTGAATTCCGTAATTTTCTTTAGGTTTTGTCGGTGTGGTTTGTTTTGCTACTTGTATCATATTTAATCTAAGGATTCTGGTGTGGGAGTTACTCTCTCTTTCTCTCTGTGATTTTCAAGTTATTGGAAGAAATTAGGGTTTTATATGATTTCATGGATATCGATGGTGTAAACGATGCTCATATATTGGATCATGAGCTCTTACAGATTCCTGGCCGTTTGGTATATTCTTATTCCCTTTGCCTCTACTTTTTCTTCTTCTTTTGTTTATTGGCAATTCATCTGTGCGTGATGTTTTTATGCAGGTCAAGTCTTTGATTGATGACGTTAAATCCAGCACCCCAGTCATTAAGAATTGTACCAATCTCAATGTTGCTTACGGAAGTGCATTGCCTTCTGTATTTATGAACAGTGGCACTCCCCCGCTATCCCCACGAGGCTCATCTGGGTCTCCCCGTTTCTCCAGGAAAAAGGCTTGCCCTTCTTCTCTACAGTCTCCTCTGAAATCAGTCAGGGAACCAAAGCGTCAACTCATTCCACAGGTTTGGTTTTTATATCCAAATGTTCCTCTTATGTGAAGGCACTACCTTAGCTTGACAGTTGACATCTTGATTAATTTGTATAATTATTGAATCTAGATTGTAATAGCTTTCTAAGTAGATGCAGAACCATGATAACTAATGTAATAGAAACTACTTTCTTCTTCAACGACAGCTTAACATCAAACGAAGTTGCGGGTTTAGTAGTTGAAGCTTTGCTTCTCAGTGCCACCATCGCTTGTCCTAATGTTGATGCTTTCATCGCTGCTTCTCATACAAGGTAACGTTAAAAAAAAAATTTACAAGTTCCAATTGATTGTTGACATTGATTTCTTGTTTGATTTGTAGTATTGTAGAATGGTAGTAAGCTGTTTGATTTCCGATTGATTGTTGACATTGATTTCTTGTTTTTAAGTCTTGTTTGTAGAATAAAAAGGTATTGATTTATTTATGGTTATGTTTTAAGTCTTGTTTGAAGTCTTGCTTTGTAGTTGACATTGATAGCTTCTTTTGTCACACTTAAACACAAATTGGTAGGTAGTTGTAATAGTTAAACACTTATTGTGAAAGCTTACTCAATGCTTGGTAGTTAAGCACTTACTCAATGCTTGGTAATTTTCATGCTTGTTATGTTACACTTAAACACAAAACACATTTTTAAACCTTACCTAACAGCTTTACCATATACCCAACTACCAAACTCTTCCTTCTCCTTCAAGGTTTAAATGGTCTCGGAGATTTGCTATTTATGTCGCTTCTATGGTTCTCTATCCCCCAAGTCAATTCTTTTTCTCTCCATCTTTCATAGACTTTAGGGTATGGATTCTAGCAATTCATATAGGTTTTCTCTAAACTTTACAGACCTCTTAACTAGACAACAAGGGATGAATATTCCAGAATCTCTTCCATCTTTTTCTCCTCCTATCCAAACAAGCTCATCCCCTATTCAAATAAGCTCATCACCTATCCCTCAGTTTAGTACACAATTTAGTGATGTCAAAGAGGTAGATGAAAACTCAAGAGAAGCTAGAATCCGATGGACTGCCCAGGAAGATATTGTCTTGATCGGTGGTTGGTTAAACACCAGCAAAGATCTAGTCGTGGGCAATGGACAAAAGGGTGGTTCCTTTTGGGAGCGAATTGCAATCTACTATGGAGCGAGTGAAGCAGTAGCGGGTAAACCAAAGAGAGGGGCCCGTCAATGTAAGCAGAGGTGGAAAAAAATCAATGAGAGTGTCAAAAATTTGTAAGTTATTCTTGACCTAAACATAAAAATAATAAAAGAGGAATTATATATAAACAGCAGTAGCGACGTAATTTTCTTAATTAAAATGTGTAAATACCTTTTGAGTTAAGAATTACTTATATACAGTTACTACAAAGAGTCAAAGAGACAAATCTTACAAGAGATATTGGTTCTTGTAACTTAATAAAAGTGTTTTATATCCACTTGGATTTTGTTAATAAAATATATTTTGGTTTAGTGAATATGGATTTTCAAATATGGTACAAGAGTTTTACATAAGATGGAGTTGGAAGCTTGTATTTTATTTAAGATTCACATCGGTTCTCCTGAGCCGGCCTTAAAGTCCAAACCAATTATAGGACAGTGATTTAGCATTTAGGGGTGCATTAAATTTAATATTCCAAGTGATTTTAGTTTTCATGAGACTTTAAATCATTCAGTAAATTTTTAAAAACTTTGTGATATATTGAATACTAGTATATTTGAAATGAGATTTATAAATTATTGATTGAATAACAAGAGATTGTGAATGACTTTAAATGATTTATATAAATTTCAAATTCACTAACACAAGATTTCAGATGAATTTTAAGAATCACTGATTCAATAACAGGGGATTTTAATAATACTCCACAATCTTCTAAAATGTAAAGTTCAATATACCCCTTAGAGTTTTGTAACATCCGCAAACCGGAATCCCGGTTTGGGAGGTGCATTGGTCGATGCAAGGACGGTTTTGTGCGGAACGACTTAAGTTAAACACGTGTTTGGCTGCGTTTTGGGGATTTGGAAACCCTTAAGTCGCGTTAAACAAAGTTTAGGTCGTGTTTAGTCCAACTTAGGCCGTTTTTGAGAAAAAGAGAAGAGAGAAGGAAGTTCTTAAGCTTTTGGTGAGTTTTTGGAAGATTCATAGCTGTTCTTGGGAGATCTGAGGCTAGGACCGTTGTAGGAGCTTGCTAGGAGTGTAGATATATTTGTTTAAGGGTCAAAATCTTCTTGGCAAAGGTGAGTACATGACCATGGCTTATATAAGCTTGAGTTTTCTCTGATTTTCGTGTTCTATGTGCTATGTGGTTGTTCTTTGGCTTGTTAGAGTGTTTATGCGTCACTTGGGGTCTTGGGAGGCTCTTTTGTGGTATTGGATTGTGTTTTGATAGTTTAGGAACGGAGATCCAAAGAGGAGCTTTGGGAAAGATGATGTTCGACATGTGCGTCGATCGATGTACTATGCGAGGACAACGCGATTTGACTTAGGAGCATCGGACGATGCCATGTGGAGGCGTCGCTCGATGCAAATAGGGATTTTGTGAAATGTCGAACATGCATCGGTCGATGTAGTGTTAGTGTCGGTCAATGCAGGTGAGTCTTGCATCGGTCGATGCAAGCTTGCGTCGGTCGATGCATGGTTGGTATCGGTCGATGCATTTCCTGGTTTGTTTGTTGATTGTTGTTTGATGGTTAGATTATCTCAATTACTTGTCTGTATAGCCTAGTAGTAGGGAGGATTGCCTCAATGAGTGTTTATATAATACTCATGCATATCAATTTGTGTTTGTGGTGCAGGTAAAGGCAAAGTGTGATCGTGGAATCAAGGCTGTGAAGAGGAGGATGTTCTAGAGGCTCGGTTGTTTGCTCTGTGTCTTTGTTAGGATGCTAGAGTAGAACTTAATGGTCTAGATTGGATGTTAGGATGCAGGTTCTATGACTTTGTTTCATGTTTGGATTATAGCTGAATTGGTGATATGTTATTCATTTATTCATTGTTGGTATTGGAATTATTTATTGGTTATCCGAAGTTTGTTATTGATTGGGGTAGGTTGCTAGTGTGTATGAGATCACTAGATATTAGGATCTTAAAAAAAAAAAAAACGGGTAGGGTTGTTTCAGTTTGGTGTCATAGCCCTTACGATTCTAGGTATGGGTTCGCTGTGTGCTTTGTGTTGTGGATGTTGGATTGAATGCTTGTGTGTGGCATGGGGACCTAAAAAATCCTCTTTGTGCCTTCAATGAGATTCCACGGTAAGTTGTGTTTTGTTGTGGTTTGACTTGTTGCTAGCCTTTGTTCTTGCTAGTGCGGCTGGTTAGAGGTTGTGTTGTGGTTTCACGCAGTTGCGGTTTTGGACGCAGTCGTGGTCGTGGGCAGGGTCGAGTCCATGCGGCTTGTGTTTGCGTGGACCAGAGGGTCACAGGTGAAAGCGTGGCAGAGTTGCATGATCATCTGAGAGGGTTTGGGAGCTTGGCTGGTAGTGGTATCGGCGGGGCTGGTAGGCTCAGTGTCGGTGCTGGTTTTTTCCCAGGTGTGAGGGTTGCAGCGAGCGGTGCCCAGGTCGTGATGATCGTCTGGCGAACCTGTCCACGCGGTTGTTGGAGCGGTTAGCGGTAGTTTTTCCAGCAGAGGCTCCAGTTGTGGAGAGTTGGTACAGGTTTCTTCCTCGAAGGTACCAAACCTGGATAGGCTGATAAATTGTGGATGTGTGGACATTCCATAGTGGAATTAGGAGTGAGCAGGCATAACATTGGGATGTTATACTCGGACCACAAGAGGTACTTTTGGTCGGAAGAGGTTTATAGACGTTAAGGATTGTTGCTCCTGAGAGGATTGTGATTTGCCCGAATATCGATAGCTCAAGGGGTTGTGGGCCCTGATAGTGGCAAAGGGGATGATGTTCTTCTGAAGGGATGGTTAATTTCCCTGATACCGAGATCTTGAGGATTATGGTCCAAGAGTGAGACAGTATAACTCGAAGACAGTGGTCTAAGAGTGAGATCGGTATGGCTCGAAGGATGTGATGTAAGGGTGGTTGAGGCTAATAACATCTTCGATATTTCAACCTACCCGTCCTCTCTCTTCTCGAGCCATGGCCACGAAGGTACACCTCCTTATCTCTTTTCATCTCTATTAAAATAATTATGTTCAATCATTATATATATACTATTTAACAATTGCTATATTAAGTCGATTAATTGAAAATATGCAAGTAGCCATACCCATACGTACTGATCTCTTGTTTGATATTACAGAAAGCTGTGTTGCAATTGAGTATTATTGATCCCGAGGAGAAACTCAGGATTAAAGTGTTTGCGACCGTTTCTAAAGTTAGAGGTATCTTTGTAAATTACATTTTTCTAAATTTGTAGTATGATATAGTTGGAGAAATACATATTATTATCCATGTACTATTTTATTATTTTTACTTTAAGTATAGGTGTTACTTCAATAACAATAGATCATAAAACTGGAAAACTGACGATACTTGGAGATATTGATGTACCTATAACGGAGAAACAAAACTCTCCTTCTGAAACAGAGAAGTTCAGAACCAAGAAATTGGATCAAACAAAGCCTAAGCCCAACACCATTTAAAAGCCCAACAAAATGAATATGGTTTAACGGTTGACTGCAGATAAGAAGGACATAACAGAATAGAAAGAATCTCCGTACATTCAAGCTGTCGCAAGAGCAGAAAATGTCAGCGGTCCCAAAGTTCTGCAGATAGAGACAAAGAACTCCTTCAATGCTCTCAACCTCCTCTGTGATGAAGACATGTGTCAATGAGAACTAGGTTAAGCAATGTCTCAAGTCTTGTATAAATAGAGAAGGTGAACTATTGTAAACTTTTGAGAAAGAACATAAAAAGAAATAAGAAATATCTTTCTTCACTGAATCTTCAATTTCCTATATGGTATCAGAGCCATGGCTTTATCCACTGAGATCTATTCCCAACCTGTTCTAAACATTTCAAATTGTGTGACTGTAAAACTCACAGAAAGTACCTATCTACTTTGGAAGACTCAGTTCGAGTCGTTCCTTTGTGGTCAAGGACTCCTGGGGTTTATCAACTGCTCTACTCCGAGACCAGCTGCTGCTACAAACGCTGACAGCACTCCAAATCAGGCCTATCAAGCCTGGGTTCGTTCAGATCAAGTTGTCATAGCATGGCTTTTAGGACGTTATCAGAAGACATCCTGTCCGAAGTCATCTCCACAACGACATCTCAAGAGGTATGGAACTATCTCGCTGCTCACTTCAATAAAGTATCCTCGGCTAGGCTGTTTGGTTTACAAAGGAAGCTGCAAAATACTGAAAAGAAAGATATGCCTATGGTCGATTATTTGAAAGAGCTTAAGAGTGTGTGTGACCAACTAGCTTCTGTTGGTAGTCCTGTTAGTGAGAGAATGAAAATTTTTGCCGCTTTGAATGGCTTGACTAGAGAGTACGAACCTATCAAGACCTCCATTGAAGGAATGCTAGATGGTACTCCATCACCAACTCTAAACGATGTGATACCATGCCTCACTGCTTTTAATGATCGATTGCTGAGCTACACTGAAGAAACAAGCATATCACCACATCTGGCGCTTAACACGCAGCAGTTTGTCAGCTTTCACTACAACAACAGAGGTAGAGGAAACAGATCCAGAGGCAGAGGAGGATACTCCACTAGGGGTAGAGGATTTCATCAACAGATATCGGCCTCCTCTAGGTCTTCTGGTCAGTTTGCAGATAACAGACCCATCTGTCAAATATGCGGCAAAGCAGGACATGTAGCATCTACGTGCTGGCATCGGTTCGATAATACTTATCAACCTGATCTTCCTGCAGCATTAGCTGCCTTACGCATCACTGACGTTACAGATCAAGCAGGCCATGAATGGGTTGCTGACAGTGGAGCTACGACACATGTAACTGGGTCTCAGATCATTTGCAGAACTCTCGTCAATATGAAGGTAATGATACCATTATGCTTGGGATGGGAATTTCTTACCCATCACTCATACTGGCTCAGCCTCTCTGCCAACAACATCAGGTAACCTGCCTCTTCAAGATGTTTTAGTGGTGCCTGGTATTGCCAAATCTTTGTTATCTGTTTCTAAACTTACAAAAGATTATCCCTGCTCTATTGAATTTGATGATGTTGAGGTTCTTGTTAAGGACAAGGCAACAAAGAAGCCCCTCACAACCGGTCCTGAACGCAAGGGGTTATACATTCTCAAGAAGCCACATGTTCAAGCTTTCTACTCATCTAGGCAGCAAGCAGCTTCATATGAGGTGTGGCATAGACGTCTTGGACACCCTAATAACAAGATTCTGGAGCAGTTAGTTAAAAGTAAAGCTATTGTCATCAATAAGAGTACCAAGGAAATATGTGAGGGATGTAACCTTGGGAAAAGTAGTCATCTTCCTTTTTCAGATTCTCAGTTTGTTGCAACTAGGCCATTAGAAAGGATACACTGTGATCTTTGGTGTCCTTCTCCAGTCTCTTCTGGTCAGGGTTTCAGATACTATGTAATCTTCATTGACAATTGGTCTAGATTTTGTTGGTTCCATCCTTTGAAAAATAAATCAGACTATTATTCAACTTTCTGCGACTTTCAGAAGCTTGTTAAAAACCAGTTTGCCTGCAAAACATCAAAGTTTCAGTGTGATGGTGGTGGAGAATTCACAAGTAAAAGGTTCCTCACTCATCTAAGTGAATGTGGGATACAGCAGCTTATCTCATGTCCTTATACCCCTCAGCAAAATGGCCTTGCTGAGAGAAAACATAGGCACATCACAGAGCTTGGGTTAGCAATGATGTTCAGCAGCAAAATCCCTCAAAAATTCTGGGTAGAAGCATTCTTTACAGCAAATTTCCTGAGTAACATTCTCCCAACCACTGCTCTGTCTGGAAATCAAAGTCCACATGAGAAACTTCACAAAACTCGACCAGAATACACTGCACTAAGGAAATTGGGCTGCTCCTGTTTCCCTACTCTTCGTGATTATACTGCAAACAAGTTTGATCCACGATCGCTTAGGTGTGTCTTTTTGGGATACAACATCAAATACAAAGGGTATCGATGCTTGTACCCACCAACAAGAAGAATTTATATAAGCAGACATGTCCTATTTGATGAAAATTCGTTTCCATTCTCTGATGTGTATAAACACCTTCATACTTCTAGAACAACCACTCTATTGCAGGCTTGGCAACAAAGTTTTCAATGTTCTCCGTCTCCACCTGATTCGTCAGCATCTCAAGCTCAACCTGAACAGAGTCAGAATCTATTCACTGAAGATGACTTTCCACCTCTCCAGTCCGTTTCTCAGTCTACACTTCCCCTGAGTCTGCCAGCTTCTTCCACTAATTCCAGTGATATCTGTGAAGTCGCACATGAGGGTTCTGATCTCGTCTCTGTGAACGACAACATTCCTTCTTCACAAAATCTGCCTCACCAAAATGCAGAAATCGAGAGTTCAGATCTTGCAGCTCAAACAATATCTCAAACTGGGGGAATAAAACACTCGATGGTCACTAGATCTCAAGTTGGAGTGCGGAAGCCAAACCCACGCTATGCTTTACTTACACAAAAAGCCTCATATCCAGAACCACAGACAGTAACAGAAGCTTTAAAAGACGAAGGCTGGACTGAAGCAATGGGTGAAGAAATCGACAATTGCAAAGAGACAAATACGTTCTCTTTAGTGGAGCGTGAACCGCATATGAATGTTATTGGTTGCAAATGGGTTTTCAGAACAAAACTTCACGCTGATGGATCGCTCGACAGACTAAGAGCCAGACTAGTTGCTAAAGGATTTCACCAAGAAGGAGTGGATTACTTCGAAACATACAGCCCTATTGTTCGAACCGCTATTGTAAGACTGGTTCTTCATGCAGCTACGGTGTTACAATGGGAGTTGAAACAGCTTGATGTTAGAAACGCCTTCTTACATGGGGATCTAACTGAGGATGTCTACATGCTACAACCAACAGGTTTTGTAGACAAGACAAAACCGAACCATGTTTGGAAGCTTCACAAATCACTCTATGGCCTAAAACAGTCACCAAAAGCATAATATGACAAGTTTAGTACTTTCCTATTGGAGTTTGGTTTCTACTGCAGCATACCAGATCCATCTCTGTTTGTCTATGAAAGAGGTTCAGATATGATCCTATTGCTGCTCTATGTGGATGATATGGTAATCACTGGGAACAATTCAACACTCCTCAACAAATTGTTAGACAGCATGAACAGAGAATTCAGAATAAAGGATTTAGGTAAACTCCATTATTTTCTGGGCATACAAGCCACTTTTCATGACAAAGGAATGTTCCTCTCTCAACAAAAATATGCAGAGGATCTCCTCCAAGTTGCTGGCATGTTCGATTGTGCCCCAATGCCTACTCCACTGCCTGAACAGCTTCATCAAGTACCTAATCAGAAGAAACCTTTCTCCAATCCTACATATTTCAGAAGTTTGGCTGGTAAGTTGCAGTATCTTACCTTGACGAGACCTGACATTCAATTTGCTGTGAACTTTGTCTGCCAAAAGATGCATGCTCCCACTATGTCTGACTTTCAATTACTCAAGAGGATCCTTCGGTACATAAAAGGGACAGCTTCCATGGGGATCAATTTTTACAAAGATACAGACTTCACGTTGCGGGCTTACAGTGACAGCAGTCATGCTAACTGCAAAGATACTCGACGTTCTATTGCTGGTTTCTGTACTTTCCTTGGCGAGAACATCATCTCTTGGTCCTCAAAACGACAGCCGACTGTTTCCAAAAGCTCCACTGAAGCCGAATACATAGCTTTATCTGACACAACTTCTGAACTCGTCTGGATAAATAACATGCTCAAAGACTTATGCATCTCTTAACCTAATCCTCCGGAACTCTATGGTGATAACCTTTCTTCCATATACCTTGCGGCTAACCCTGTTTTCCACAGTCGGACAAAGCACTTTGAAACGCACTACCATTACGTCCGAGAGAGAGTCCCTTTAGGAGCTTTGGTTGTCAAGCTTGTCCCTGCGAACAAACAGCTGGCTGGCATATTTACAAAACCTCTTCCACATGCTCCTTTTGCTTCGTTGCGATACAAACTTGGTGTGGATACACCTCCCACACTAAGTTTGCGGGGGAGTATAATGGAGAAACAAAACTCTCCTTCTGAAACAGAGAAGTTCAGAACCAAGAAATTGGATCAAACAAAGCCTAAGCCCAACAAAATGAATATGGTTCAACGGTTGACTGCAGATAAGAAGGACATAACAGAGCAGAAGGAATCTCTGTACATCCAAGCTGTCGCAAGAGCAGAAAATGTCAGCAGTCCCAAAGTTCTGCAGATAGAGACAAAGAACGCCTTCAATGCTCTCAACCTCCTCTGTGATGAAGACATGTGTCAATGAGAACTAGGTTAAGCAATGTCTCAAGTCTTGTATAAATAGAGAAGGTGAACTATTGTAAACCTTTGAGAAAGAACATAAAAAGAAATAAGAAATATCTTTCTTCACTGAATCTTCATTTTCCTATAGTACCGACTATCGTGATAAAGCTAAGAAAAATATGTATCACAGAGATCGTTTCGGTTGAAGTTGTTAAACCACCAGAGAGAAAGCCTAAACCGGAGAAAAAGCCTGAACCTAAACCGGTTGAATCGATTCCTATGAATGCCGCGTACAGTGGCGGACGCATACGGTGGCGGACCAAGGGGAAAATTTTAGGCAGGTCAATAGTTTTATTTATTAAACAGTTAAATGTTTCAAACAGAAAAAATTGATTATTGGTCTAGAATAGGAGTACTGAACTTGTGTTTGGGGGTATCAACACACGGAAGAAAACCAACTGTGCTACTAAGACCATCTCCAATGGTTTTTCTTATTTTTTCCTCTATAATAGAGGAACTCTATAATAGAGGTGAGTTTTACTCCAATGGTCCTCTATTCTCACCTCTAAAATAGGGATTCCTCTATTTATAAAGGAACTTTTGTAAAAAAAAAATAGGGTTCCTCTATAAATAGAGGAAAAAATAGCAATCTCTATTTTAGAAGTGAGAATAGAATACCATTGGAGTAAAACTCACTTTTATTATAGAGTTCCTCTATTATAGAGGAAAAAATAGAGTATTATTGGAGATGCTCTAAAAGTTAAGTAATTTACATGCAAAACAATTTATTTTAAGATTTTATCCAGGTCAGTTGATCCCCTTACTTCTACTTGGGTCGGCCGTTGGCCGCGTACACATCCGATCCTCCTGCCTATGCAAATTCTTACCATCAACCAGATTCGTGTGTGGTTATTATTTCAATAATGGTAATATATATGAACACATAATTGTAATTTTAAATTACGTATGATATAGAAAGTCATTTTAAGTTTATGTTAACCCATCCCATTGCAATGATGCCTATGCATTTTTTTTTTATGTCAACACTTCTCTGAAGAGGTTATGTGAAAAGAAAACTAAAATTAACATCTGCATGCATGACAAAGTTGATCTTAAATTGTTAACTTTTACTTTTAATCATCTAGTAATAATTAGTCTTGTTTGTTTCCCTGCGGTTTTCATTCACGTACGTAGACTATAATTTCTGCTATGCTGAATTAGGAACGTGACTCTCCTCATCTAGTTTCTGCTTGATAATACGAAGGCTTGTTATTAATAGTTTTGTGGTAAATTAATAGTAGTAAGACTCTCAACACGGTACTGCAAAACCATTGCATGAAATGTATTGTGTGCTTGTTTTCCGTACTCAGTGTTACCAAAACAGTTCTTGTCAAATTAATTTGCTTGTCATATTAAAAACGCATCTATCAAATCTATAGCATCAAATAGTATTAAAATAAAATAAAATAAACATAACTAGGATATTTATGTACCCGCACAAGTCCAAGAAACAAAAAAAAGAAAAGAACATCAACATTAATATCATTAAGACATTACCATCATTAGTCTTCTTTCCACATCTCTACCCAATTCTCCTTTGCCTCTTTGAGTCCGAAAACAGAGTTAGTCTTGGTCGGGTCCAGGTTTGTGGACAAGCTTCCGTACGCAATCCCAAGAGCCGATGAACCAAAGGTCACGAGTGTAGTCAAGAATGGAACCCACAAAGGCACGTCCCAGACGTGTCTATCTTTCACAACCTCGAGTATTTTCAAGATTGCCACTCCCAGGCCCAGTGGTGTTCCCACAGACACCACAATCCTTCCCATCATCCTCTCGAACACTTCTTGAGGTATTGGCGGGTCGTCGTCTTCCGGGTCCGGGTCTGGCCGGCCGGGTTTTTCAGAGCTTTTAAAAGATTGAAACCCCTTGGGTCCAGCGTGGAGCTTGGATTCCCATCCTGGTCTGTTGTTAGATATTAGGGTTTTTGGATTCTGAGGTTTAGTGTTTAGAGTTGTTCTTGAGAGAGATGATAATGGTAGTAAATTGTGTGAGCACAAGAGAGCTTTCATTTTTTTTTTTTCTTTCTTCTACAGATTTTCTTTATTTATCTTATCGACACATATCATATGGTTTAGTCTTTATGTATATTTTGTTTTTATCTTTGGGATATGGACTCATATGTTCATAACCAACCACACATTTTCATACTATTTTATCCTTCTTTATTTCTTTTTCTTCTTTTCATGAAAATAATACCGCATGTTCTGAATTTTTTAAGAACATGGAATGAGTCATCATAACGTTATAAATTCATTTTTCTTCAATTTTTAGCTTTTCATACGATTTCCTCGACACCTACAAGGCAACAACGCAAACAAAAAAAGCAAAGAGGGGGGATTAAATTCTAGTGCAAGAAAGACACTGTAAAGCAATTTTCTTGAGGGTCACGTTACGTACCCTACCAGGAGACAAATAGTAATAACGCTCATTACTGTGCGGAGAGAGCACGGGAGGAGGTTGTGCTGGTGGAGAAGCGAGTAGTGCTGGCCGGAGAATCGGAGTCTGACGGTAAGGTGAATTTATTGGTGACCGGAGCAGCTTAGAGATCATGATGCTCGGCGACAGAGGACTTGAGCGATAGGGAGAGACAGGAGATGCCAGCTCCGAAGCCCAAGTGGCAGTTTCCGGCGAATTTCCCGATATTGGCATGTTTATTGTTATCCTATAAAAGGAGAAAGATTCAAAATCCAGTGGAAAAAAGACTGTAAATTATTGGTTATTTTTATTAATAAATGGTGATCATACCTTTTATGAAGTTCGATGTAATGGTCTGTCTCATCATATATTTCTTCCTTCAAGATTCATAAAATCGTTATTTCAGAAACATTCACAAATAATATGTTAGTACTTCGTAAACTAATACTTAGAATGATATGATAATAACATCGATTACCTGTATCAGTTCCTCCATAACATCTTCCAGAGTTATAATCCCAATGACTTCTTCATTTCCATCAGCAATATTGTCAACGTATTGGACTGGACTTTGACAATTAGTTTCGCTGGAGTTCATCACAGGAACAACGTTGGCATCTTTATTAGGCGTTCCTGAAAAAGTACAAAAGAAGACATATGTATTCTTGTCTCAATACTTATGATTTCGGATTTTATGCTCTCTTTATATATATACAAAGTCTCCTAACCATTCATGCTCTTGGCATGGACAGGAGTGTTGGAATTAGTATAGTTCTTGGTCCCAACAACAGCAGCCATGTGGCTTCGACCCGTTTGGAAGATGTTGAGGATGTCGTATAAAGGTAAATTCGAATTGACCCTGCTTGCAGATTTTAAAGAAAAGTAAGCTTTGATCTGATCTGTCTAGCTTCAAAAGCAGTTAGTTAGGAGAGTCTATACAAGTCTATACCTAGGCATCCTTCTGATAGGGAGATCTCTGATCTGTGTCTCGTCTTCAGGACGGAATTTGATCAAGTTCTTGACCTATATTAACCAAAAAAAAACAATTTAAAAATCATGCAAGTGTTTCTCAAGATTACTACGCGTTATATATATGTTGCATACTCACCAGAATATATCCGATGATAACACTACTATTGACAGAGTAAATTGGGATTCGGCTATGGCCTTCACTTGCTATCAATCCCATTGTCTTTCTATGAAGCTCAAACAGAAGGATAACAATAAAGAACTAGGTGGATATCTATTTCCAAAACGCATAATTCCAAGAGAAGAACATACTCATCGAGCCTAGAATTTATGTCGAGTGAGAATATCTCAGAGACCGGTGTCATTGCGTCTTTGGCACTCTTCTGAGACATGTCCAGAGCTCCTGATATGATTGTTGTTTCATCGTGAGTCAGTTCCCCACCTTTTCCAGCCTAATTATCAGAAAAGGAACACAGAGAAGGTAGAAAAAAAAGACATGGATTCACCTTACATATTGGCAGGACAATTAAAAGCATCTCAAGTTCTTGAAACAAACCTCGTTTCCGTGCATATAGACAAGTGACTTGAGCTCTGCTCGTCCTAAAAGTGTAGAATGTCTTTTTCCAAGCAGCAAATCGAGTAGCTGAGGCATTGAAAGAAGACAAATTTGAAGAATTCTTTTACATTACAAAATAATTACTGCTTAATTATGAACTCAATTGATCCACTAAAAGTCTAAAGTTCCATTGATGTTAAGATGATTGTAGTACCTTGCTGATTGGATAAGATAATGGAAAGAAGATTATGATAATCAACCGAACCAAAACCGATAGCTTTGCACCGATGCTCAGTCCGTACCGAGAGCATACAGCTTGAGGTATAATCTACAACAGTTAAAAATGAATAGTAAGCTATAGTGCAAACGTATAAAGATGAGATCAGCAGAGAAAAGCTAACTCAAATTCTGTTCACCTCGCCAAATGCAAGTATGAGAGTCACAGATATCAGGACAGCACCCCAAGCTGGAAGTAGGGAATCGACAAAGACCGGTAGAGCCTTTTAGAATTTATCATTACAAAAACATAGTCAGTATATACTGATTAGAACTTTTAAAAAAGCAAAGTGTGCACAACACAAATAAGTTGTATCCGCAGATATACACATAAGCAGCTTATTACCTCCATTGCCAAAGCATTGCCTATGAGGAGAGTACACAAGAGAAGGTGCTGGTTTTTAACGAGTGGCAGAATCTTTTCTGACCATTTTGTTGCAAATTTTTTAAAGTGGTGTTAGTATGAATATGAAGTAATAAAATATGAACGTGTCAACGGGTTTATGAAACTGACCAGCGTTTTTGCGCTCATGGGGTTCACCAGCTTTGATCATGACCTCAAGCTCGACAAGACTAAGGGACATGAGCCCAAGAGTCAATCCTGACATCAAACCTGCAAAAGCTACTAGAACAACACATACGAGTAGGTACACCCAGAACATGGTCTCACAGCAAGGGACATCATTCGCTGCCATTTCTTAAGTAAGTTAGAAGGTAAATACTAAAACACTATGACTGTTGAGACTGAGAGAGAACGAGTTTAGGAATCATAGGAACTTAAATAGGAGCAGCGGATGACATAGTGTACCAACTGCTGCACCAGTAGAACAGAATCCAAGAACTACCATCCAAAATTTTATATCAAAGATATAATATAATTCTGAAATCAATTATTAAATTAGGTGATGAAAACAAAATCCCTTCTGACACAACCTTTGCATTCACAATTAAATGTTGGTCATCGGCCTCTAAAAACGCAATTTTGATGTCTGCTGTCTCTCCAATCATTGTCAAATTATCATCCTCGAGTGACCTGATATGAAACAGAATTACAAGAAAGGCTTATGCACTGATGTTGTCCAAGACAGCAAGTAAAGCTGGGAATAAAGTTCAATGCTCAGCACATATCTGGTGTGTGAGGATCAAGTTATGACATCTTTTTTGGAGAGTGTGAGACCATGTTAGACAGAACACAACACCCACAGGGGATATTCACACTCACTTAGATGTGAGGGAGAACAACATGCAACTACTGGCATTGTGAATTCAGAGAGAGAGAGAGAGAGTGAAACTAGTGCGTCAGAAAACCTATTTTAAGTTTCTATAGGATCTTCGAAAACACCACACAACAAAGTAAGTTCCAAAGGAGCAGGTGATATAAAGATCAAGAAAAGCCTTGATAACACCAACAAAATTTACGATCTCCAAAGGACAACAACACTAATAAATATTTGTGCAAGGGGTCAAGATAAGAAATGACCTCCACCAAAAGAATGCTTTGAAATAGTTCAGACCCAACAAAACTAATAAGAAGCTCTTTTAAAAAAAAAAAAAATTGGCCAAACCCAACCAACTAATGGAAGCAAGACACAAAACTGCTTACATAATTCAAATTAGCTAAGCAACATAATTAATTAATCATATAATATGGGACAAAACATTATTATATTTCTTAGGTTTCTGCTAACAAATCCTCTATATATGAATTTGATCACTCTCCACTAGCAATTAATTTATTCATTTGTCCCTTTCCATGATAATGAAAACAAAACACTAAAAAAAATTTGCTGAGCTATTCAAAGCAGAAATTTTAAAATATCATATGAAAAATCCCTGAAACGAAAGATAAAAGCACTAAAATTTGATAAAACTCTGAACCTAGATCATACACATGGACGAGTTTGGTGCCTTGGTTGGTTGTGAAATTTGACATACCTTGGACTTCGCAATACGTGATTTTGGCGTGTAGATGACGAACACCAGATTAGATTGTGATGCAAAAAAAACCCTAGACCCCAAAAATTTAGTGCATCACAATTCTAATTCTGGTGTTCTTCGATCTTTCTCCTTTTAACTTTCCGGCGACTGAGCCAGTAACAACATCTCTACACCCCGACATGTAAAAGTAAAACCAAGAAAAGTAGAAAAACTACACGACATGTAAAAGCCATTCTTAAAACGTCACAGTGTTTTTATCTCTAATCATCAAACAGGAGGCAGTGTTGTTACCATCTCGTAAAACATCAAGCCAGTAGTATATAGACACGTGGATAAGACGACGACGACGTCGCTTTCGTTACGTTTCACCTCGCCGCCGTTGTTTTCTTTTTGGTTTGGTGAACCAAAAATTTCAAATCTAATCGAAGGGGGAAACGAAAAAAAAAAAAAATCTCAATTAGAAAATTGTGTGGTGAAACAAACAGTGAGAAGACGATTGGAGAGAGGAGAAGAAATGTCGAAGAAGAAACTTAGCGCGAACGCCATGGACGATGTTGATCGATTGTTCCAGTGTTTCAAGTGTGGGATCTCTCCTCCTGGTGAGCCTCTCCTATCACTCTCTCTCTCTCTCTCTGCCCATTACTGTAATCATCTTCTTTGTTTGGTAACTGAATTTGAAAAAGTTTGGTTAACGCAATCGTCAATTGAATCTTACCTTCTTCTCTTTTGTGGTATATATATGAAATTGCAATGTGAAATTTTTTAATGGTTAAATGATGGAAATTTTTTCAGCTTCTGCTATGAGAGAAAAGAAACGGAGCAAGAAAATGTTGAATCAAGAGAATGACACTTCTCCTGGGACTTGTAAGAAGTTGCAGCTAAGTTCTTTGTCTAGAAGATTATCTGGAAAGGGACTGAGAAATCAGATTGATGGAGGTGTCAGTGTCAGTCTAGACGACTCTGTTGTAAGTATCATGAACCCACTCCACTTGTCGTGTTTAAAATTGTTGTTCTTGTGATTGTTTTTTTTTTGTTTTTTTTATTTGTCATTGTCTCAGTCTGGTGGTTCTAAGAATGTGAAAAAGAGTGTTGGGAGGCAGTTTTCACCTATTGTATTTTACGGGTCTCCGAATGGAGTTCCTCCGAAAAGACCGTTGAGTTTGTTAAGGCTATTACGTGAGATTCGTATTGATCTTAGTGAAGAAAGGAAAGCTATCTCCAGGTGATCTATGATGAATAAGCTGGGTACATCTTTATTTGGTGTTTTTAAAAGGTTTTAACTTTAGCTTATCATGACATGGTCTTCACTTTTCTTTAGGAAAGGAGTTTGGGCTACATTTCCTAGGCAAGATGAAGCGATTAAGTTTGGGAAAAGGCATGATAATGTGAGGATTTTTAGTTATCAAGATCATTTTAGTGGCCAGAGAAGGTTTCTTGTTTCATCATATGAAGAATTCTGGAAGAGGTTCCTTTTCTTTTACCTTCTTAACATTGTTCGAGTTTTGTAATCCAGGAAAACTTGTCTTAAGTGCTTTACTTATTTTATTCTTCTACCTTTAGATACACATCTATGGATCCAAGGCACCGTCACCATTATGAAGTGATTCAGGAGGTATCTACATCTCATTCTCTTATGCTGCCATAAGCTATTTCAATGTTTTCTGCATAGCTGCATTTAATTGCAATGGCTTCTCACTTCTCAGGGATTGCCATGCCATATGTACTTTGATTTGGAGTTCAGTCAAAAAGAAAATGAAGGTAAAGATGTCGATGAAATGGTTGATATCTTGATATCGGTCATTCTAGAAGCCTTGCATGAGAAATATGCTATCCAAGGACATGAGGACTGGATTGTAGAGCTTGATTCCTCAACTAAAGGTATTATAATATATGTATATATATGCTCTCTCAGCTGCTAGTTGAGTATGTGGTGTCCTTTTTGCTTCAACTTTATTCTCTGGGCTTTGAAAATGTCAGTTATTGTGAAATGTTTTTCCTTTTATACTTCTGTATCCAAAGGTTGGTTCTTTTGACTAAAGAATTCCTTAAAAATTCATCTGCAGATAAGTTCTCTCGTCATTTAATTGTCATCATTCCAAAGGTTGCCTTTAAGGACAACATACACGTTGGTGCTTTTGTAGGAGAGGTATGCTTTAAAAGATATTTCACTTTTATTGCCTAAGAAGATGGTTTCCTGAATTGCAAGTTGGGAAGTTCTGTGGGCCATGGCTCATTGTCATCTTGATGTTTCTTCAGCTATGCACACGGATAGTAACTGCGAAGGAAAAAGATGAAAGGTTGCGCAAGTTATTTGTTCACAAAGAGGCTAATGATTCGGCATCCCTACTTTTTGTGGATACTGCTGTTTACTCTAGAAACCGTTGCTTTCGTCTTGCACTATCATCAAAAGCTGGAAAGACGTCAGTTCTTCTACCTACAAGGCGATTCAAATGTAAGAAAATGGTAAGTCCACCTTCATCTCTGCGGTCCCTCACCTTTTTTTCCATGTTGCTGTCTCAGCGTCGACTTCTTGTTTTGCTTTAGAATAGTTCATAGTAATTCCAGTATCTAACAATATCATTGGTAAACAAACAGGGTGAACAAAATATTTTCATGACGTCTTTAATCTGCAACGTGGAATCAGACTGTGAGAAGCTTTTGGTTTGCAAGATGGAATCAGACTGTATGAAGACACTTTGCTTTGACACAGAGGTACTGTTTTCATCAGTTGCTTGACACTTGTGCTTTTGGCTTCCTATTACATCTTCTTTCCACATATAGTTGAGGGAAGATTTCACAAATGTTTATGCCTTTAAACTGTACTCTTTGGAGCTGGCAGGTGAACAGTAACAATCTTGTAAGAAACCATAATGCTCAGAAATTTCAATTGGACGCTAGCACAAGTGACATGTCAACATCGTATTTCGGGGGCAAGACCCCATTCCCGCACCTGGACCAATTCATAGAATCGATTGCTTCCACGGGAGACGCGTCAGGTTATATTTAATATTTGTGCAGCATGTTCTGTTATGGAGAGATCACAGTACTCATGTTCTTAAATCATTTGCTGTGATTTTTAGGTAAGATAAGATGCTGGTACTGGTTTTCAGAAGATAGCCTGATTGTGTACAGCATGTTAAGAAACAGATATTGCGAACGAATTGGCAGGGAACATAAAAGCAATCATGGTACCATCTGCTCAAAACCCATTTATACTATATATAATTCGTCTTTCTTTTCTTTTTTATTATCTGTGAACTGCTAACGTTTCTTTAAACAAACTTTTTGTTTTTAGTTATGTACATAGTTGATGTCAGAAGGGGAATCTATTATCAGAAATGCTACGATCCAGACTGCCGAGGTGTGTATACTCTTCTTACTCTTTGGCTTGGCAAACAATCCGAAATCAGAATCTTGTTCCTAAGATAAACCAACTTTGTCTGCAGATTATAGGTCTCCAATACGTGCAGTTCCAGATAGTGTTCTTCCCGAAGATACGGTTTACCATCAAGAAGATACACAGACTCTTTGTGACAACCTTAATTCTGAAGGAGAATGTTACATTGATAACGAATGCGATCCAGATAGTGCTGCTAGCAGAGGCTCATGGTGGCTTGAAGCAGTTAAAGTCGCAGATGATCTTGAAAGTAAACCAAAAAAGAGACTGGAACCTCATCCTTTGGTTAGTTGACTTCATGTTCTTGACTTAATGATCTGTTTAACTTCTCGAATAGATAAAAAAATAAGTTCTCTTCTCTTTTTTTGGCACACAGGAGAATTACGACGAAGATGATGATGACTGGTGGGTTGCTGCAGAAGAATCACTTAAACAAGTCCTTCCCCAAAATACCCTTTGATTTTAGACATTCGCGAATCATGACCCAACCAAAGTCAAGCCCAATCTAGTTTTGTCTTCTTTCCCTTTCCTCTCCTTAAAACCACCATCGTAACAATCGCTGTGAAATCAACAGATCTCACAAAATTCAATGGCTGCATTACCAGTTTTCATACCAGCCGAGTCTTTTCCATCGATCCTCTCACATGAAGCCTTGATCAATCATTTCCGGACCAATCTTCCCAAACATTCTTCAACAATCACAAGCCCTATCCGCCAAAACTACACCGTTTCACCCCCTTCTTCACTCCTCCTCATGCCTTCTTGGTCATCTTCTTCTTCTCTCCCTTACATGGGCGTCAAGCTCGTGACCTATTTCCCTCATAACTCATCTCAGAACTTACCTGGCATCCATGGATCGTACACACTCTTCAGCTCCACTACAGGCCAAACCCTAGCTTCAATGGACGGTACTGTTTTGACCCTTTACCGTACTTCCTCTGTTTCGGGGTTAGGCTCCAAAATCTTAGCTAGAGACGATAGTCAGGTTCTGATCATGGTTGGTTCCGGTGCTCTTGCGCCACACCTGATCAAATCCCATCTATCTGCGAAACCAAGCTTGAGAAGAGTGATCATATGGAACAGAACTCACCAAAAGGCTAAGGATTTAGCTGAAACTCTCTCTAAGGATGCTCAACACAAGGAGGTCTCATTCGAGAGCCATGATTCGTTAGATGATATCATTCCTCTAGGAGATATAATAAGCTGTGCAACAAACTCAACTGTTCCATTGGTCAAAGGTGAGTTCTTGAAACCTGGAGCTCATCTTGATCTTGTTGGATCGTTTAGCCATGAAATGAGGGAATGTGACGACAATGCGATACAAAGAGGGAGTGTGTTTGTGGATAACGACACTGCGATGGTAGAAGCGGGAGAGCTCGTGGGAGCGTTTGAGAGAGGAGTGATTAAGAAAGAAGACATCTGTGGGGATTTGGTGGAGTTGATCAAAGGTGACAAAGAAGGGAGAAAGAGTTCAACAGAAATAACGGTTTTTAAGTCTGTTGGTTCGGGTACTGTAGATCTCTTAACCGCGCAACTTGTTCTCGAGACTTATCTCAGCCGTTTTTAAGTAGTGAATGCCTTGTGTTTGTGTATGTCACATTGTCATTGAAACAAAATAACATATTGCTATGGACCTATGGTTTTGTGTCAATTGATACATTGGCATTAGCCAATTTTTATATAGATGCAGTTTTGTTGTAAAATTTTGGATTTGTTGAATTCTGATAGCAGGTGAAGCAAAGTGGACTTGTATCTTTATGAACTCAGCTCACTAGTTCAGGTCTTGTCCATTTGCAACAACTTTAGCTGGTTTCTCCGATTCAATAATAATCTGAACAAACGTAATTCTTCATGGCTCAAGCTTGAGAAGTGTAAAAAGCGTTTAAGCATGACAATTTAACTGTACATCGTTTATTTTAAATACAACGTAATCCTAACACTACAAAACAAAAAACTGTATTCTTTTATTATTTTCATCAATCTCATTTTAATGACCGTCGTAGACTCGTAGTAGTAGGCCTTAGAAGAAAATTTATCTCTCCATCTTTTGGTTGAATTTGATAACGAACCCGATGGGAAGAATTTCTTGGATTTAATCTCTTCGAGTCTATAATGCATTAACACAATGAATTTAGCTTTAGCGTTTATAACCCCTTGGAGTCTTTAATCATTAACAATAGTGATGAAATGATATCAGATTAATGACGATGATAATTTACTAGTAATATGATAATTCAATAGTAATATCATCAGTCACCACATAGAGCATATAGTCCAAAAGCTTTCAATTCTTTTCATTAAAAATCCTACATTTTTTGTGTGGCAAATGCAATATTTATTTATTGTATTTTATTTTCGATCGTGAAAGATGAAATCATAAGTTTAAGATATATCTTGACTCCATTTTTTTTTCAGCTGTGAATTTGTGTGATCTTAAAATATAACATACTAGTATTATATCAGTGTTATGCACCGAAATTATATTGTTTTATTTTAATTGCATTATAAATTTTACAAAAATAAACAAATCTAGAAATTTTAAATTTTTATGGTTAACAAACTCGATTCACAATTACATGACACACATTAACTAATTTATAATATGTCATAAATAGAGCTATAGTACACAAAGATTAGTGATAGCAAAAAAAAAATCTTAAAGATGTCATAAATTGTTGACTTAGTAAATATGCTATTAAGGTAGAGAAGATAAATTAGAGATAATAAAACATAAATTGATAATAAAACATAAATTTACTTTATATTTGTAAATAGATACAATTTACTTACAATACAAAAAAAAATGTTCTTTACCCAAAACAAAACATGGTGTAATTAAAGATCATTTGGGAAAAAATATATGGAATTGATGTTCTACTTTCACAAACTTGCCCACATCCCAGTTTTTAATTGATCAAGTAACTGATATTTATTTGAATAAATATGTAATTTATTTTCTTTTTTAACCACAATTTTACTTTTATTTATTATTATTTTTTGAAAATAATTTGTTCTCATCTTAACTGGATTATAGGAATTTGTTTTAATTATTGAATATTGTTTTTCTTTTTTTGCTTTTTTCTCCACGACTGATTTTTTTTTTCTCATTGTTTACAAAATTAATGTTTTTTTGCTGATGTGTCAAAGAATTATTAGTGGAGTGACTTATGCTTTATAGTATAAAGGATATTTTAAAATGTTCCAAAAATAATATTTAGACGGATTTGATTAGCAGCATGTGGGTGGTAAAGATGTTTTAAACTTGTACAACAAGAAAACAAGGTAATTAATTACGATTTTTATAAACAATTTACAAAAAGAAAAAACAATAAGAAGAAAAATAACCAAAAGTTCAGAATTACAATAATTCATCTTAAGAAAATGAGCAAAAATAACAAACAAATAAAATGAGTAGACATTATTATTATCATTTGTTTTGTGTTTTCTTTTTTGCAATTACTATTTTTAAAAAATATCATCAATTTTTGTTTTTACTTTCTTACTAACATTAAAGTATTATTAGTTGTACAAGATCAGAACAACCATAAATTATTCCATTTTGACCCCAAAACTATTTTATAAGAATTTATCACCCATATAGATATTACTCAGCCAAAATCTTCATCATACTCTTCAATCTAGTGTATTTTGAATATCTAACACAAAATTCTAGGAAGATATTATAGTCAAATTTTCTTGGATTTTTGATTGTATGATGGTGAGATTAATGTGCATCGGACCTCAAAGAATAAGGCAAAGAAGAAAAGCAAACATAGGTATAGAAGTGGGCAAGGCTGACCATTACTCTCAAGAATCGGAAGAACTTGGTGCTTCTTCTTCTTTTTCTTTAGGACCATTGTTAAAAGTAGATTCAGATGAGAAGCAGTTGACAAAGGTATATGGTTCAGTACTAGCTAAATCATTTAGGAAAAGTTGTGGTCGTTTTGGTCAACAACGAAGGGGAAGTGATGGGGTCTATCACCCCAAAGGCACTATTTTGGATTTAGTTGTTCTGATACATTGGCATCAGCCATTTGTTATATAGATACGGTTTTGTTGTCAAATTTTGGATTTGTTGCTCTGATCGCAGGTGAAGCAAGTGGACTTATTGCTCTATGAACTCAGTTTGGTTCTTGTCCATTTGCAACAATGTTAGCTGGTTTCTCCGGTTCATTAATAAGCTAATAATACCAACTCTTTATCATAGTTCCGACTAGCTAAAAAATCTGAAATAAAAATTAAAAAAAAAACCACTTAACATCACTTTTATTAGAATTTTATTTTATTTCTACTAAGGTTGATCCAAGTAATAAATATAATATTAACATAGAAATAAAATTATCTGAATATGATATTTTGCGTTTAATGGAGAGAAAGATGCTGAGGAGTCATGCATGTCTCACGTTTAATTTTTAGTTTGTAATGTAATAAAAAGAAATGAGTTTGTAATACATTTTTGCCAACTAAACGAGCTTATAAATATTATTACCAAGAATTGGGCTTTTGCTTTACTAAATGGGCATACAAAAGTCAACGTGAGTATAAAAAAATAAAGTAACAAAGGCATTGAACATAAATTAAAATTGTAATATATAGCTCTACCTTTTAAAATTTGACAGTGACAACTGCCCCGCTTTACAGCAACGTGAGTCCGCCCTTGATAAGACGTAACTCTTCATGGCTCAAACTTTTCAGCACCTCGCATTTAGCATCCGAGATTGATATTAGTCTTTTTCGATCTCACCGTGGAGTGATATTGAAAATTAAGCTGTACTTGGTTTATTTTAACTACACTGCGGCAATACGTAAGACTAACACTAAAATAAAACATTTGTTAATAACGTTACTACATGTTCTGGCTTCTTTTTTCTTTTCATTAATCCCCTTTAGGCTTTAACCTTGTCATCAATGACAATGGCAACGTGCACGTCAAAGCACAAGTCCTCTTTTATGAGTAAAACGGTCGTCGTAGTAGTAAGCCTAACATCGTCAACCTGATCAACTATGTCCTGAATATTTGTCCCGCCAATGATCTCAACCAACCCCAATGTATAATATTTTCTAAAAATACGTTTTAAATGCTAAAGGTCCTAAGGATATGATGATGACACCAGTACAATTCCTGCTTGTACTGTTTTTTTCTTTTTTTTTTGACAACTCCTACTTATACTTATAAGCATATCTATAAAAAAAACAATTATAATGGACCGACCGGTTACAATATTAGGAGGTTGTGCATATGTGAAAATCATACACACACAAAAAAAAGCTTATTATTTTATGTTCTTAGATGGATTTTGCCCCCAAAAAAAAAGATGGATTTTGATCCAAAGAAAAGAGAAAAGATGCAATAGTAACACAATGAATTTACCTTGGGCGTTTATAACAAGGCAGAGAAACAAACATACTTGTCTATAATATTTTCGGATCATTAACAATAGAGATCAAATGACATCAGATTAATGACAGACAATTTACTAGTAGTAATATGATGAAATAATAAAATATATGAATTAACAAAAGAAGCAGAAGAAAACCAAAACCTATAATATATATTTTATCTCATTGTCAATGTTTTACATTGTAATCATCTAAGTTCTATTTAAATGAAAGTAGTCACCAAAAATGAAGAGTTTACCTGAAGGAGAGAAAAGAATGAGTTCATAAGCAGTCTATAAAATCCCATATTTTCTTATCGCAAATGCAATATATCTTACCAGTTTCTTCAATAAGTGCATCAGTGGTTCGAAATGGTTTATGATGTCGGCTCCTCCCTTAAAGTAATATAATTTACCTTTTTCTTTTTTTGCTTTGAAAAATAAAAGGAAAAAAACGCATTATTTCTTCGTTGTCTATCTTGATCTTCTTGAGAGAACGAGAAACGAGAGAGGTTAGAGAGATGAATTATTCTAATTTTTATATTAGTAGACGAAAAAGATGACATCATAAGTTTAAGATATATCATATATGTTTGACTCAAATGTAAAACAAAAATTAACTAGTGAATTGTGATATCTTAAAATATACTAATATATTTAAAAAATTCCATAATTTTGATTTGATGAGCGGCATATTGGTGTTATAAGATGATGTTTGATATTATTTATAAATGATGAAAACATGTTCGTTAATTACGGTTTTAGAACCAATTTACAAAAGAGAAAGAAAAAAACATCAAAAAATAAAAATAAAAATAAAATAAACTTAAGGAATACATCATAACAAAATAAGCAAAAAAACAAATACAAAAATTCATTTTTTTCCTTTTTGTCAATTACACTTTTTAAAATATCATCATTTTATAATGTCTACGAACATCAATTTCTACAAGTCGTAAGTAATAAAAAAAAATACAAATTGACATGGATGTAAATGAAAATATATAAACAGATAAAAATTGATAAGGATTAAACAGAAAGTTTAAATATATTTTTGTTTAAAATCTTATTAGCTTTACTTATAGGAAGGTCATCAAAGCCGTCTTAGCTCAGTGGTAGAGCGCGTGGCTTTTAACCACGTGGCCGTGGGTTCGATCCCCACAGACGGCGCGCTCTTTGTTATTTTCTAATTTTTTTGCCAAACGGTTTAGTTTTTGGCCCATTAACTTTAAAAAGTTTCGGGTCGGGTCATAGAATAAAAAAGACCTAATTGAGTTCCCCTCTGTTCCTTCTTCTTCTCTCTTCTTCACTCAGACGGCAAAAGAAAGACCTAATTCACACAGGTCAGTCGTTTCTTGCTAAACTCGTCGACGACGATGACCATGGATACGGTCGACGCAGGTATGGGGAAGACGGTGATGTGTCTGTTAACAGACCCAGAAGGAACTAATTTGGGTTCCGCCATGTATATCCCTCAAAATGCTGGTCCTTTGCAACTTACTCAGCTCGTCAATAACTTCCTCAACAACGTAACCATCTCTTCTCTCTTATTTAACTCAAATTTGATTTAAAGAATTGATTTTTCGTTTCTGGGTAGTTTAGGATATGCAGGAACTTGACTCCTCTGTTTTTTTTTTAGTGTTTTATGAACTCTGTTGGTTTTAGGTATTGATGAACTTTTGCTGTTTATGTTAATGATGATTCAGGAGGAGATGTTACCTTATAGTTTCTATGTATCAGACGAAGAGCTTCTTGTACCTGTAGGAACTTACTTGGAGAAAAACAAAGGTTAAACAAACACTCGTTGAAGCATTTTGGTTTGTGTATCTTATGGCTCTATGAATATCTTATTAAAGCTTCCTGTAAAATTGTGGGTTTCAGTGTCTGTGGAGAAGGTTTTGACTATTGTTTATCAACAACAAGCTGTTTTTCGAATCCGTCCAGTTAACCGTTGCTCACAGACAATTGCTGGTATGTCATAATACTGCTTTCTTCCGTTTCAGAATCGTTTAATAACTAAGTGCTAATCGCTTACGTGAGTTTATTGGGTTTGTTTTATATTGTAGGTCACGAGGAAGCTGTGCTTTGTGTTTCTTTTAGTCCTGACGGTAAGCAATTAGCAAGTGGTTCAGGTGACACCACTGTCAGGCTTTGGGATCTCTACACTGAAACTCCATTGTTTACTTGCAAAGGTTAGAAATTTCCCTCACCATCATTCCTCAGTTTATTTCCCTCTGTAGATTCGTACTAATAGTTAATCTCTAACCTTTTCAGGGCATAAGAATTGGGTTCTCACAGTTGCTTGGTCTCCTGATGGTAAGCATCTTGTGAGTGGTAGTAAATCCGGTGAAATCTGTTGTTGGAATCCAAAGAAAGGAGAACTAGAAGGCAGCCCACTTACAGTAAGTCCTTTTACTTTGATATTGGTTGATCGTTTCCAGTGTCCATTTGTTTTGGTTTGTTACTTATTACAGTTGTTTTTCACCTTTTTCTTAGGGTCACAAGAAATGGATTACTGGTATCTCGTGGGAACCAGTCCACCTTAGTTCTCCATGCCGTCGATTTGTAACTTCTAGTAAAGATGGGGATGCAAGGATTTGGGATATTACACTGAAAAAATCTTTAATTTGTCTCAGTGGACACACGCTTGCTGTGACTTGTGTCAAATGGGGTGGAGATGGAATTATATATACAGGGTATGTTACTAATATGTGAAATGTTTCTTGTTGTCTTTTTATCTCTGGTGTCTAATTTGTGTTGAGTATTTCATTGTAGTTTGTAGTTAATAGCTTAGATCATTTCATTGTCGGTCATGGGTAAATCTTATATATATTGCAGTCTCTTTATCTTGTTAATCACTCTGTACTTGCCTCCATGTTAAAGTTCCATGATCACTTCTTCTTAGTTACATAACATTATCTTTTTCTCTTGCATTCTATTTAAATATCTGTTTTTGTTTGGCAGTTCCCAAGATTGCACGATAAAGATGTGGGAGACTACTCAGGGGAAGCTCATTCGTGAATTGAAGGTATAGTTTTAGCCACATTATCTTTCCTTTGTACTAGTATCAGACACATTCCCCATCCTTCTTGTAGCTTGTTCAGATTCACCAAGTATCACTTTTAACCAACTCAATTTTCACTGTTACTTCAGGGGCATGGGCATTGGATTAACTCCCTCGCATTGAGCACAGAATATGTTCTTCGAACAGGAGCTTTTGACCACACTGGACGACAATACCCTCCTAATGAAGAAAAGCAAAAGGTAAGCTTCTCACTCCATTCCACACACTTGAGATCAGTTCTGTCCTTTTACCCTCATTTTCATCTCTCCCTCTGCAAAACTCGCTGGCTTCTTTTTATTATAGGCACTCCAAAGATACAACCAAGCAAAAGGGGATGCCCCTGAAAGATTAGTGTCTGGTTCTGATGATTTTACAATGTTCCTTTGGGAACCTTCTGTTAGCAAACAATCTAAAAAGCGTTTGACTGGTCACCAACAGGTACATTCTTGAAAACTTCATTCTTTTCGCCGAGGTTTTTGGTTCTCTTTCTGATTGTTTACGTATAATTTTGGTCAAATCAACAGCTTGTAAATCATGTCTATTTCTCACCTGATGGAAAATGGATTGCAAGTGCATCGTTCGATAAATCAGTTAGGCTATGGAATGGTGTTACAGGACAATTCGTTACTGCTTTCCGGGGCCATGTTGGACCTGTTTATCAGGTCAGCTGGTCCGCAGACAGTAGAATGCTTTTGAGTGGCAGTAAAGACTCTACTCTCAAGGTAAAAAACTTGCTTTTATAAAATGATGCAACTCATGAAATGTCATTCTTACTCTTTACTGGAGATATTCCTCAGTTTCTAAATCAGAAAGTTTGGTACTGTCACAGATATGGGAAATTAGGACGAAAAAGTTAAAACAAGATCTTCCTGGCCATTCCGATGAGGTATAAACACCTTCCAAGCTTAAGTTTTTTACCCATGTCAATCTGTCTTCTCATACTGTTGCAACTCTTTGCGTTTTCTTGGTTGGTCATAGGTTTACGCTGTGGATTGGAGTCCAGATGGTGAGAAAGTAGTTTCTGGTGGTAAAGATAGAGTTTTGAAGCTATGGCAGGGTTAAAATGGAAGAGCGTCGTGGAGCTTTTTGTTTACCCAGCCAATTATTTACACATATTTAGCTCTTTCAACTTGTTTAGTTTCTGCACTTCAATGCTTTCTCTATGGGCTTTTTGATCTTATGCTTAGTAAAAAAAATCCTCTTTGTTCTTCCCTCGAAATTGTTATAACTTTTATATGAAGGTAACATTAAAGCCTTTTTTACATTAGCTATTACATGAAATCATGCACACATAGAGGTGTTGTGGCTATGTGATAAAATGACAATTAGAATGAGAAATCTCTGAACACACATTATTAAATTCGGACCATTTAATCACCATGTATTAGTTATACAGAGTATATAGACATGACATAATCATAACAAAGAAAAAAAGTTACTTGGGGTTGATCTTGTATCGCTGTCATTTGCCAAACCAATGAAAAAAGAGAGATAGGGGCCAGGTTTTCAGAAACGATCCTTGGCTCAGTCTCCTAATGAAACCAACCAAACCCACAAAAACCAAAACGTGGTCATGAAAGATTTCACGATCAGTACCAAGTGATGGCGACCATCACATCATTTTATTCTTATCTCTCCCTCTCTCTAATGGCCCCTCTTTGTAAGGACCAAAAGCTTTAGTCGGTTCTCTCTATCATCCCATCACCTCTACCGAAAGAAGAAAGAGATATCAGGGAATTCTTCTTATAGAGACAACCAAATTGATTCATGGAATGAGTTTTGGAATTTGATCATCAAAAGCTCTCTATCTATCTTTGGCTTTGTTTTGCCTTTTAGACATAAACCAAACTACTAAAACCAATAGTCTAAAAAAGAAGTGAAAGGAACTGTAACCATTAACCAAACATCTCTCTCATTTCATTCCCCTTGGATGTCTTTTCTTTAGGACAAAAAAAAATAAAAAATAAAGATGATACATCAAATATGAAATACATTATATAGTGGGTGTGGTCCAAAGATCATAAGATTTCATCTTTATTTATGTCCTATCATATATGATCATATAACCTTATTGCCTAATTAAAACCACATATTTTTCCATGTCTCCAACATTAGGTTCTTTTTTTGTTTTGTAACTTCGATTTTTTTTTTTTTTTTCAAACAGACCAATGTAGTGACTAGTGAGGATGTTAGGGTTTGATTCCTTGTTGTTTTTCTTTTTTCTTTTCTAGAAGCATATATCCCTCTTTTTCTCTCTTGTCTTTTGGTATATTTTGAGAGAGAAAAAAAAAAGGAAATGTATATAAATTATGTGTACTGCGGCCATATTCTTTTTGGTAATCATGAATGAGAGAAACCTTTTGTGCTCGTAAAGGGTTATATTCTCGATAGTTTGTTGCAAAATGAATAACTAATGGAATATTATTTGGTACTATACCCTTCTCTTTATTTTATTAAAGCCACATGCTTCAATATTGTCCAAGAATTTTTTGATTCCGACACCTTGATGGGAAAAGACTAGTGTTATGTGTTATGATCGTAATTGTCTTGTCTCTTCTTCTAAACTTCTCAAATTGCACGAATTTAACAGATTTTATTTTTGAAATATTGTTACCTTATTATCTTTTAGTCGTGGAAAATTATCTTTAAAATTATTGTCATTATAGTAGCAAACATAATAGGGTGTGTACTCTTAGTGTAGACAGTGAATGTTATGATTATAGTGGGGATTAATGTAGTCATGTCTCGTAATAAGAATGATGCCTTTTTGCTTCAACTTTTTATATAAGCAGGTTGGGGTCCTCTTTTCTGCAATTTGTCTATTTGGCCACCTTCCACTCTTGGATGTGCAAATTATAATTTGCACCCTACAAAATGGTCACGTGACGCACGTGTTCCCTGACACACACGAACCCTGTTGACTTGTGATTCTTTTCATTTCTTTGAACACTAAAACTGGTGAAAGCATGAGCGTATACGGTATACGTAAATGATTGGCAGCTTCTTCTACCGATTCAACCAAAACTTTCAGGGTAATTTGGTCAAAGTGGAATGACGCTTTCATGTTTTACACAATTTGGTATCAGAACTGATCAATTCAATAAATATAAAACAACTGCTAAAATAATGCATGGTTGGTTGTATCAGAATTTTTATTAATCATGCTATGATATTTGACGACTAATGAATGATTAATTAGTTTGCAGGACTACATGACCTAGAATTTTCAAATTACGATATAACTTTGAAAAACTGGTACATACTTAAGTAAACTAAATTGTATACTTTGGTAAATTGTAATCTTATGTATTGGAGCATCAAAATTATGATTTGAAAGGATTAGTTATGTTCTGTTCGTGTGTTTTTTCATGGGAGGATAGATGAGGAAGTAAAGACAAGAAAGTCCCTTTACGTGTTCTTATTGTTCGAATTATTTAAGGAATCAACATGAATCCAATAAGACAAAACTCTGTGTAAGTAATCATATATAAATTATAAAAATGAACTAATGAAAAAGATAATTCTAGTAATGAACTAATGAAAAAGATAATTCGTGGAGCTTTTTGTTTAGTCAGCCAATTATTAATTTACACATATTTAGCTCTTTCAACTTGTTTAGTTTCTGCACTTCAATGCTTTCTCTATGGGCTTTTTGATCTTATGCTTAGTAAAAAAAAACCTCTTTGTTCAATTCCCTCGAATTGTTATAACTTTTATATGAAGGTAACATTAAAGCTTTTTTTACATTAGCTATTACATGAAATCATGCACACATAGAGGTGTAGTGACAGCTGAAAGTAAAAACACTTTAACAAGATTGAAGCTTTTGATATTTATCATTTCTGCTTAACCTTAAAGAGAGTTCATATAAGCTTATTTATGCATAAACCATAAACCCTAGATGTATTTTAGAGAAGTCTAGAGTGTTCTGCCAGATGTCTTGATCCACTTGAACTTGAAGGATCAAGGGTGGCAAATTTGTTTGACAGCTTCAATGTTTCCGTACCACTGATAGCAACTGGTTTCTTTCCTTGTCGTTTATCTTCCTTGACCGTTGAAAGAGATGCTTCCTTCTCGTTGGACTTAGTCTCTTTAACCTTGTTGGGCTTCGTTGGGCTTTCACCATTTTGAGATGTAAACAAAAACTCTGGTTTTGTCATTGTTTTGTTATCATTCCCCCGCAAACTTTGTGTAGGCGGTAAGCCAACGCCAAGTTTGAGTCGCAGTCGAGCAAAAGCATCAATTGGAAGAGACTTCGTGAATATATCTGCAGTCTGTAAATGACCAGGAATGTGCTTCACTACCAACGTCTTCAACGCTACTCTTTCGCGAACATAATGATAATCAACATCAAAATGCTTTGTGCGTGAGTGAAAAGCAGGATTAGCTGTCAAGCAAACCGCTGAAAGATTATCGCAATATAACTCAGGAGTTGTGTGCAGAGGTACTCCAAGATCCCGTAGAACAGAGCTCATCCACTTTATTTCAGAGGCTGTTTCAGATATGCTTCGATACTCTGCTTCGGTGGAACTCTTGGAGACTGTCGGCTGTTTCTTCGATGACCAAGAGATCAGATTCGGCCCCATGAACGTACAGAAGCCACCAACTGACCTCCTTGTGACTTTGCAATTTGCGTAATCACTGTCACTGTAAGCGGTGAGAGCATTTTCATCATCATAATCACTATCACTATAAGTACTGATGGTAGAGTCACCGTTTCTTGTGTAGGTTATCCCCATTGTGATAGTTCCCTTGACGTATCGAAGAATACATTTGAGTAGATGAAAGTCAGAGGTGGTCGGTTTGTGCATCTTTTGGCAAACTTAATTCACTGCAAACTGAATATATGGCCGTGTTAATGTTAAGTATTGTAGCTTGCCAGCTAAACTCCGAAAATAAGTTGGCTCAGGGAATTCAGTTTCTTGATCTGGTGCCATCGATGCTTGTTGAAACCGCCGTAGTGCTTGGAGCAGAGATAGAACCCGTGACGAAACCAAGTAGGCCTTGACCCGCTAGAAACGACTCGAACTGACTCTTCCAAAGGATGTAATTTTTCTGTGTGAGTGTAACCGTAACACAGTTTGAAATATTTAGGGAAGGAACTGAGTAAGAGGCCATGGGTACGATTTCCATGTGCTCTGATACCATGAAAGTAAAAACACTTTAACAAGATTGAAGCTTTTGATATTTCATTTCTGCTTAACTTCAAAGAGAGTTCATACAAGCTTATTTATGCATAAACCATAAACCCTAGATGTATTCTAGAGAAGTCTAGAGTGTTCTGCCAGATGTCTTGATCCACTTGAACTTGAAGGATCAAGGGTGGCAAATTTGTTTGACAGCTTCAATGTTTCCGTACCACTGATAGCAACTGGTTTCTTTCCTTGTCGTTTATCTTCCTTGACCGTTGAAAGAGATGCTTCCTTCTTGTTGGACTTAGTCTCTTTAACCTTGTTGGGCTTTCACCATTTTGAGATGTAAACAAAAACTCTGGTTTTGTCATTGTTCTGTTATCAACAGCGATACTGAATTTCCATCACGTATCGTTGTTTCAATCTACGATTGTAAAAACAAGTTACTGGTTTTGACGTAGACAATCTCTTAGTAGATTAAAAGACTTTCGTAAGATTAAGAGATCTCCATCACGTATCAATCGCTTGTTTTTCATTGATGTCTCTGGTGTGGATCCCAACAAACCTTTGATCTCTGTCGACGTTTCTAAGAATGCAATTGCTGAGTTGTTGTCCGAAGGGTCTGTTCCGCGCTGAAAGTATTTGACCACCGCTCGGTTTGGTAATCCATGATCATGCTGCATAAGATCAGTTGCTTTAACTGGTTTCCTACTACCAACATGAACACCCTGAATCTGGAACGTTGTCAGCTCTTGTATATGGTTGCCAACAGGCATTCTTTCAACTTTGGTCAGTTTGTTTTTGATCATAACCGCTCCATTTCTGCGCTTAAGGGAAGTGGCAACGCTCGTCTGCCTTATCCAAACTTGATTTACCAGCTTCTTTGTTTTCAACGTGTAATTCCGTTGTACTCTGGTGACACGTTCTCTGGTGATCCGGAGCAGTTTTCTCTTGATGCTAAGAACTGCAGGCAGCTTAATACTCCGCTTGTTATTACACCTCGCATGGCGCTGGCCGATGATTTGTCTGATGTTGTTGAGCTTCTTCTGAAGCTGCAGACTCGACTTGCAGGTAAGTCTTTCTTTCCCTCTTAGAGTTGTTGTTAGTCTTCACTGCTGTTTTTTTTATATGAATGGTGCACTCAAGCAGGGGGAGAGTTTGATGATCCTATTGCCGATGACACTGACGCTGATGGTGAGGAGGATGCCACCAACGAACCCGATGGTGGTTCTGGTGGGGAGAATGCAACCGACGGTGACGGTGGTGATTTGGATGGTGATGCTAGTGAGGGGGAGGATTAGTGCTAACTAAGCATTCCGAAAGTTTTTTTTTCCTTTGTCTTTTATTTACCAGATCTTCGCATTGATCATGATGTTTGCTGTTGTTTTTCTGGATGTTCTCAAAATTATCTAATGACATTGGTTATGATTCTGAACTTCGGTTATGATTCTGAACTTTGTATTTGAATGATCAGCTATGTTCGTCTGAGTGGCTTAGTGCTAACCTTATACTAACAGCTATTAGGCTAATCATAATTTTGCTTGGGGAGAATCAAAGCATGAAGACCTTCTGGTGTTACAAGGATGTGTTGTAGGATGGTGCGGAATTCTGGAAGATGATTACGCGCCTTGGAGGAGTCAAGGATATGAGATGACGTGGCAATACTTTTGAAGACTTGTTAATTGGAGAACAAGATATTATCGTATCAACTAGAAGATTTAGACTTATCCTTATTTAGGAAAGTAGGTCATAGGTGATTCCTATATATTATGATGTTAAGCCAAACATATTGTTTGGCCGTTTTAGAGATTTTAGTCAAGACTTGAAAGTATAAACAACTTTGAGAGTTCTTGTGATTTTAGAAAGATTAAGAATTGGTCAGTGACAAGTCTTGTTGACTGTATGTAAAACTAATTAAACACATCTTGTAAGGTGGTTTAAGTGATTCTTAATATTAGAAAAGTTTTACTCATTGCTGGCTGTATCTTGTTTTTACAGTATTCAATAAATTATATGAAAAATATTATTCATAGCAAAAAATTTTAAAATTTCATATGAAAAATCCCTGAAACGAAAGATTTAATCACTACAATTTGATAAAACTCTGAACCTAGATCATAGGAGGAGTTGAGAAATTTATGAGATTTGACAACGTCTCTGCTAAAACCAAGAAAAGTAGATATACATATAACCTTTTACCAAAAAGAAAAAGAAAAAAAACACAAAAGAAAAGTAAAAAAACTACACATGTAGAAAGCCATTTTAAAACGGCAGAGTGTTTTTATCTCTAATTATTAAACAGGAGGCACCTAGCCAGTTGGGAAGCAGCTCGATGTGCTTGGGGACAGTCTAGACTGCTTGATCTCTGATTCCCAGTCTAGGAGTGTAAGTTGCCGACGAATACTTTTCTTGTTCAAGTCATTACCAAACCAGGGACTTTGGTTGATGATAGACTTGAACAGCCTCTCTAATCAGCTAAATTCAGTCCTAGGCTAGATACAGCGGAGAGCTATAGGCTAAGAATTGAACTGCTGAAACTTTTTGAAGCTCTCGCAAGTGTTGTTATTGGACTCGGGGTGACAGTGCAGGTAATTTCAAGCCTCTAGGGACAAAAAGGACTATGCGTTCGCATCTGCGTGGCACCCAAATTGTCTAATCATCTTAGCAACTAGAAACCAAGACACGATATGCTATCTCTGAGACATTCAGAATCCATCAGAATCATATGCTGCCCTGAAAGGAAAACATGAGTCCTATGATCAGAGGACTGAAGGTCATCACCGGGGCGGGAAGTATGGTGTGGCTTCTTGCCATGGCTGAGCCTTCTTTGACTCGGATTCCAGGTTTCTACAGTCCCAAGAGATTGATCTGTTTGGAGAATCGCTGGGATCTCGTTCAACCCTGGCACAGAGGCAGTATATGTTACCGCACTTGTGGAATCAATCAATTCTGAAAAAGTTATTGGCCTACACGTTTGCTGTGTTGATGATATTTTGGTTACATTTTTTCCATATCTACTATAAAGCCCCTTAGTGATTGATAAATGATAATGTAACCTATGTGGTTCAGACATTTCCAATGGTATTGTTGTTGTGCACTATATTAAAACTATGAGATGCCAAAACGTTTACGAGATGATAATATACGGATTTGTACGTAATTTCTTCTCTGACGTGTGGGCTTCCGAATGCACAACAACCAGTATTCTCAAGAGAACTTTTTCCATTCAAAGCAGTGGAGAGAAAGTCAACAAACAAACAGAAGACAATGTCGTACTTGTTGTCAGTCAGCAAATCAAATATAAAAAACACAAGTGAGAAGCGCGAAGGCATCTATTGAATTGGTTGTGTGTCACTCGAGTACTTCAAAAGATTTTAATAAGAAGAACAAAGACGTTTTGTTTTTGTTGTCCACAACTTATATCCAAGCAAAGCAAACCAAAGTGAACACAAAACATCCATGCACTTAGGCGACACTGACATAATTGACTCTGATAACGTTTATAAGTTGAGGAACGGAAAATAAAACTACATAAAAAAAAAAAAGACATGATAGATTGTAGACAAGACTAATTCATTCTCCACCTGTTTCTTCATTCTCCACCTGCTTTTAACAGAGAGTAAGCTAGGAATTCCAAAAAAAATATAAACCCTTAGATTACGTTGTTTGAATGAGCATGCCTAGGCTGGGACAGGGGCTTGAATAGCGTGACTGACTGAAGGAATAAAGGGAAGAGTTATCGACTTGGTCATATGCCCTAAAGTTACCCTAAGCCCTCGGGGCTCCATGTGGTCCATCCTCAGGATCAACGGCACTCAGGTCAAGCGGGTAACGAAGTATCGCTCCGATCCCTTCAAGCCCTTTGCAAAACCGTTTTCCTTCAAATGATTTGTTGTTTACAAATTCTAGCGCACAGCCAAAACGTGCGCATTCATTACCCAGCCAATCCAAAAGCGACATCTTCTCCTCCACATCTAATTCAATGTTGAAATTCTCAGTGTTGCCTTCTTGTTCCTTGTTCAGGTGTTTGATCACAGTTTCACCCGTTTCACGGTTCTTCATCACATATCTGTTGATATCAAGATTTTCCCACAGAATAAGTGTCTCGACAGCACACGGCTTGGACTCCAGGGCCTTCAACGTATCATCCAGGCCATATACATACTTGCCAGTTTCCTTGGTGATCTCGTCAAACAACTTGACAATTATACGCCTGTCTTTCGCCAGGACTTTGGATGTCCGGTGGATAGCAATATGGAAACCGCCTTCTCCTCCAATACTTACATCCACCACATTCACAATCATGTCCGCAAGCTTGGGATCAAACTTATCTGACTGAGTCAATGAAGCCTTGTAATCCCCTGGAGAAGCAAGTATCAGCCCATCCACATTAGGCTCCATTGTTGAAGGATTAATGTAGTAGTGTGTGGCGAGCTCAGCAGATTTCCTCACATAGTTATCCATACGGAGACGTTCAGCTTCCTCAGCTGCTTCATAACTTCGTACCATGGGGGGGCAGTTATAATCATGGAAATCGTGAAGTACCTCACGGGTGTAACCACACAAAGTTCCAAGGAGAGTCTCGTGCCCGTCCATTACAATATACCCCAACTTCTCATTCATGATGTCTCCTCCCATTTTTTTTAAACCCTGCAACAAGCCACCAAGAAGAAGAAATAGAGGGAGATAGAATCACCAATCAAACCCTTCACCAACTTAATTATTAACTAACCGAGGATTCAAATTTTTTTTTTTTTTTTAAAAAAAAACACAATACCCATAATAATCTAATGAACTAATATACATGCTATGCGTTCGTCAGTAATAAATCTTATAAAATTAAATTAGAATATCAGAGCAAAAACATCTGTCCAAATACTTCATTAAAACAAAAAAAAAAAATCCCCAAATTGGTAAAAACGAAATCCATAATCATCCGCCTGCCGAAAACAAATTCTGGTACAATTACATTCAAGTTCCAACTCGAAAACCCTAGTTAGTTTCAATCAAATCTAAACAACTCATACCAAAATAAAATAAATAAAAAATCATATCAGATGAGATCTGTTGAGGAAACAATAGGAATACAACCAAACGAAGAAAGAAAAGAGCAAAAGATACATGATAGGTCGGAAAGAACGAACCTCCTCGTCGTGATATTAAGAACGAACCTCCTCGTCGTGATATTAGACTCTCTTTTGCTTTTTCTTTTTTTTTTCTTTGGGAAGGAATTATATATAATGTCTTTTTTGTTTGGGCCTATATAAACCGACTCACCTTAACGGGCCTAATCATAATCTCTTTTTTTTTGGTAGGGACCTAATCATAATCTCTTTACCTATAATATCGTCGTTTCAACATTTATTTTTCAAAAAAATAAATGTTACATTTATTTTCTAACAATTTCTGAAAATTTTACATAAACTATCGTCGTTTTAACATTTATTTTTTCTAAATTTCATGATACTGGTATAAGAAATATCACGCTTCATCTTCCTAAATTATTAGTTTTGGAAACCACTATATATTATCAATATATTGGAATTGGATCAACAAATCTAACATTTATATTTTTCAAAAAATAATCAAAGCTTTCAAAATATTACGAGCTGATAATATATATCACTAGAATATAATATTTAATTTTTTTATATTTTTATTCAAAACATCATATATATAATTATTTTATTTGTTTTAAAAGATTTTTTTAGATGGAACATTATGCCATAAAATCATATAACGAATATGACTTATGAAAATAACATTATCTTTTGGTTGACTTTGATAATGAACCATATCGGGAAGAATTTCTTGTATATAATCTCTTCGAGTTTATAATGCATTAACACAATTAATTTAGCTTCAACGTTTATAACAAGACAGAGAAACATATTTGTATATAACCCTTTCGAGTCTATAATCATTAACAATAGTGATGAAACGATATCAAATTAACGACAATAAAAATTTACTAGTAATATGATTAAACAATAAAATATTGGTATTGAAATGTAAAGAAGAAGAAAATAATTAAAACAACATTAGAATACGTTGTTTTGGCATAAAAAAAATGAAGAGTTTATGAGAAAGATAGAAAAGAACAACAAACACCAAGACATCATCATCAGTCACCACATAAAGCATATATAGTGCATAAATTTTCATTCTTTTCGTTAAAAATCTCTCCCTATTGTGTGGCAAATGCAATATATATTTGTTGTCTTTTATTTTCCATCGAGAAAGATGAAATCATAAGTTTAGGTATATCTTGACTCAATTGTATATATTTTTTTCACCTGTGAATTTGTGTGATCTTAATATATAACATCTATTTTAAAATGTTACAAAAATAATATTTAGACGGTTTTGATTAGCAGCATGTGGGTGGTAAATTACAGTTTTTATAAAAAATTTACAAAAAAAAAAAAAAAAAAAAGGTAAAAACTAACCAAAACTTCAGAAATACAATAATACATCATAAGAAAATGAGCAAAAATAACATACAGATAAAATGAGTAGACATTATTATTATCATTTGTTTTGTGTTTTGTTTTTGTCAATTACTATTTATTAAAAATATCATCCATTTTTTATTTTACTTCCTTACTAACATTAAAGTATTATTAGTTGTTCAAGATCATAACAACCAGTATGTACATTAATCTTCTTGAAAGTGAGCATAAAAGACTTTGATTTTTGCTATACAAAATGGTTGGAGTAAGATATAAATCAAGTGGGTTGTACTGAGCTGGTTCCATTATATTAGTCGAGGCAGAGCATGTTTAATTTCACACATTTAATGGCTCCAAAGTTTACTTTAGATAGTGAAAAACATTAATAAATATTTCTACATATGGAGGAAGATTTCTTGCGAGTTAATTAACAATACAGTTACTAGCATTGTTTAAAGGCACAATCATAGTAATCAAGTCTAGTACTGAACTAGACTAATCTAGAAAAAGGAATCTTATAATAATTATATGGTCTGAAAGAACTATCACTTATCATGTTCGTGTGTGGACCAAAAATAATACAGTTCATTCGTTTTCCATTATCTATTCGTATTGTACATTTTTGTTTTCTGGTTACAATTATTTAACTAAAGGTTACAAATAAAAATATTGAGAGCAGGTGGTGTTCTGTGACTTTAGTGGTGTCAATTTTGCTTGTCACATTCCTCTTTCAATATCTACCGAAGATATATCATCATTCAATCCGTCATCTCCGCCTCAATGCTACTCTCTCCGGTTACATCTTCGGCACCGTCTGGTGGGGAATTGCACTAAACATGATTGCTTATTTCGTCACGGCTCATGTTATCAACTGTTTTTCATTACTTAGTATATGTAAATTTATCAATTCACGGCGGATTGGGATTTCAATGATTGAGGCATACACATATACAACTTATTTTAAGACTAGTTGTGAATTGTGATAGCCCATATAATTTTGAGCAATTGTCAAGAAGTCTAGTTATATGATTTGAATCTTTCATTTTTTTTTTTTTTTTTGAGTGGCTAATTTAATAAAATTACTAATCCATGGAGAAAGTGTTGAACTTTTCAGGTGCCAGATAATTATATTTTATAAATTTTTAGTTGTACCGAATAGTCAATCCCGACACTACTTTGAGAAGCCGGGACATTAAGAAAGTTCCTCATCTCATCATCATACGACATTACTTCACCAAGGTGACTCAATGCAACAATTACCATCTCCTCGGCTTGAGCCTGAATCATAAAACATCAATCATGAAAACCTGACAGTAGTATACAGACGAGAAATCAAGTCTAATCTGTAGAGATGGAGAGAAAGGAACAGTGCCTTTTCAATCTCAGATAACTTTTCACCAGGAATATACTGAAAATCCACGAGCAGTCCAAGCACTTGCGCTACGACATTGAAGACAACAGCGGTTTTCTTCTGAAATCCATGAGCTTGGTACACATGGACGCTACTATCCAGAACACATGATCGAGCATGTTCCAAAGTAATTTCCCACATCTTTGAAGACATACCCGTACCAAGAATCTGCAAGCAAGAACATCAATCATCATTAGTTATAAACAACCTTAAACCGCCTGGAGAGACTAGAAACTATCACTGGCCAAACAAAAGATGCAAGTCCTCAAAAGTATAAATTACTTCATTTGTGCAACACAAAACAAAATAAGCACGCATTGAAAGCCTTAGGTACTTAACCACAAAGGAAGACGAATCTTACTTGCCGGAGCTTTGAAGAGTTTAAATGGAAATGTGTGAGATCTGACCAATGCAGTCGTTTGTGAAGTGCTCCATCTTTCCCAATCTCCATACTTCATCGAATAGAGAAGGAGGATGATGCTTTCTGTACACTGCAAATGAGAAAGAGGGAGAGGCGGAAGTAAATAAAGAGTTCACATCTTATGAATCATAATATAAGAAGATACTCCAAAATTGGTTCAGTGATAACACAATGTGAGAGAATAAACTAACACAAGTAATACTTACAGTCTCCTCGATCCACAAAGGACTCTGTTACTGCCTAATTTTGACAAAATCAAATTGATCCACCATGCGTACCCCAGTTCAGCATCTCCACCAACCTAAGGGATAAAAGTTCAGAATTTCAATATTTAGATGAAAATGTGTGAGAATATGATTAGGTGCGTCACCAAACACGTTTATGAAAGAAAGAGATCAGCTTTTCCAACCCGCAATCACAAAATATGATTTTAAGTTCTCTACAAAATCTGACAATTTAACATTGTAAAGAAGAAACCTTTCAATGACGGGTAGGTTGATTACGATCTTATCAAGGGTATCCTCGGCGAACCGCCCTAGCTCCAATGAGCTGCTCATCAGAACAGTTGAGCTCCATAGCAAAGCTCACCATATCCATCTTCAGACCATCAAATATTCTCCCATTGACAGACTTTGAGAGTATGCATCCTAAAAGAATCTCTTGATCGAAACCATTCGAGTAACCCCAAACCCACACTCTCTAGTCAAGAAAGTTACCTCCCACTCCCAGTAAGCTTTCTCAGAAAGAAACAACAAGGTCAAGCGAGTAAAAGATGCTCAGAGCGGCTTGCCTGTTCCTTTTGTCATAGGAGCCCTTGTAAGAAGACGACACAAGCACTCGCTGACAAGAGATGGAGCCAATAATAGAGAAGTCGGCCTCACATAGCTGGAGACGTAAAGCCATCTCGCATAAGGAAGAAGAGGAACGAACTTCTGAGTTCTTCCATGTCAGAGTGGTTCGACGATCAAAAGTCTCTTGTCGTCTGATTCTCGTCGTCGCTTCTCTCAGTCTGTTCTCGAGAACCAGCTTAAAGACCCCATCGCTGCATTAGATTTCTGAGAAGTGGAAGCTACTGATTCCGACGCCGGATACAGTCCACGTTGCTTGGTGCTGCCACTCGAACTCGTGGCTTCTGCTGAAGAAGATTCGATGAGGAGAATGATGGTGACAAAAATCGGAATTTTCGAGTGTGATCGCGAATCAGCCGAGAAGAACCACCGTGGCCCAGATGAAACCTCAGTTTCCGAGGTTAGTGGCGATTGTCTCGAGGATCACGAAGAGAGTGAGCTTTTGCTCCGCCTCGGGTGACGTTGATCTGTGAAATGTAAGCTTGGAGGCTGAATAATTCAGACGTATAGCCTCTCGAAAGCTCCAATCCTTCCATTTATATGAAACGCGATCGCGGACGATTCAGACGCAGCCAAAAACGGCGTCGCCTGAGCCTCTCTAGCTTCTTCTTCCAATTTTTTAAGCTCCAATACCTTCCTTCTTTTTGAAATGAAAATTAATTTTAGAGTTATTAATTTCTTCCCCTACCAGTACCAATCCATGATAGTAGTAATGTTTTTTTATTATGTTACGAGGTCAACCACACGAGAGGGTTTGGTTAATAATACCAGCATTTGAAAAATTGGTTAATATGGAAACACCATGCATATATATTACCCGTTAGAGCAAAACGAGGTATGTTGTTTCATATTTACAATGATCAAATCGACGTGTGATCAATAGTGTTTTACAAATGTGTTGAAGAATATACGGTAACATCTAATCAAACCTAAATTGAAAATAAAAAAAAGTGCGATGAACAAAAACTTGTATACGTATGTTGTTTCAAGAAGATAAAACCTGCAATTTTCTTGGAATCCACTAAACCTAGCGAGATTTTTCCTTTTCCTGATTATTACAACTTTTAATTAAGTTTTTCTTGATGATGGATACAAATGAGAAACGGCATGATATATATTGCATCTATTTGTGTGTTAGTAAAGAGACCAGGCAGAAGAAAAGGAATATTAAAAAGAGTGTTAGAAGAAGTCAATAGAGTGGAGTTCTTGAACTTGTCAGCACAAATATATGTGTTAAGCTGCAATTACAAAAAAACTTTAACAACATCAGTACATACCATACCATGATTGTAAACTTTTGACAAAGCATGAACGAAAAAACACCAAAAACAAACTATCCTTTATACGACACACACCAACATCGCCACTCCTCAAGCATCCTTTCCTTCTCATGCGTTCATTTGTGGCGGGATCGACATGGTACAGTATCTCATCTATCTCACAGACCCCACGAAAACCATGAATGTGGATACGGTCGACGCAGGTTTGGGGAAGACGGTGATGTGTCTGTTAACAGACCCAGAAGGAACTAATTTGGGTTCCGCCATGTATATCCCTCAAAATGCTGGTCCTTTGCAACTTACTCAGCTTGTCAATAACTTCCTCAACAACGTAACCATCTCTTTAACTCAAATTTGGCTTAAAGAAATGATTTTTCGTTTCTGGGTAGTGATGAACTTTTTTGCTAATTATGTTAATGATGATTCAGGAGGAGATGTTACCTTATAGTTTCTATGTATCAGACGAAGAGCTTCTTGTACCTGTAGGAACTTACTTGGAGAAAAACAAAGGTTAAACACTCTTTAAAGCATTTTGGTTTGTGTATCTTATGGCTCTGTGAAAATCTTATTAAGAACTTCTTGTGGGTTTCAGTGTCTGTGGAGAAGGTTTTGACTATTGTGTATCAACAACAAGCTGTTTTCCGAATCCGTCCAGTTAACCTTCGCTCACAAACTATTGCTGGTATGTCATAACACTGCTTTCTTCCGTTTCAGAATTGTTTAATATTACAGATTAACTAAGTGCCAATGGCTTACTTGAGAGTTTATTTGGTTTGTTTTTTTTTATTGTAGGTCACGAGGAAGCTGTGCTTTGTGTTTCATTTAGTCCTGACGGTAAGCAATTAGCTAGTGGTTCAGGTGATACCACTGTCAGGCTTTGGGATCTCTACACTGAAACTCCATTGTTTACTTGCAAAGGTTAGAAATTCCCCTCACCATCGTTCTTCAGTTTATTCCCTCTGTAGATTCGTACTAATAGTTAATCTTTAACCTTTTCAGGGCACAAGAATTGGGTTCTCACAGTTGCTTGGTCTCCTGATGGTAAGCATCTTGTGAGTGGTAGTAAATCCGGTGAAATCTGTTGTTGGAATCCAAAGAAAGGAGAACTAGAAGGCAGCCCACTTACAGTAAGTCCTTTTAATTTGATATTGGTTGATCGTTTCCAGTGTCCATTTGTTTTGGTTTGTTACTTATTACAGTTGTTTTTCACCTTTTTCTTAGGGTCACAAGAAATGGATTACTGGTATCTCGTGGGAACCAGTCCACCTTAGTTCTCCATGCCGTCGATTTGTAACTTCTAGTAAAGATGGTGATGCAAGGATTTGGGATATTACACTGAAAAAATCTTTAATTTGTCTCAGTGGACACACGCTTGCTGTGACTTGTGTCAAATGGGGTGGAGATGGAATTATATATACAGGGTATGTTACAAATATTTGAAATGTTTCTCGTTGTCTTTTAAAAGTCTGGTGTCTAATGTGTGTTGACTAACATTTCACTGTAGTTTATAGTCAATAGCTTAGATCATTTCATTTCACTGTAGTTTATAGTCAATAGCTTAGATCATTTCATTTTCGGTCGGATAACTTGATAATGAAATGAACTTAATTTGCAGTCTCTTAATCACTCAGTACTTGCCTCCATGTTGCTCCATGATCACTTCTTCTTAGTTACATAAAATTATCTTCTCCTCGTGCATTCTATTTAATTATCTGTTTTGTGTTTGGCAGTTCCCAAGATTGCACGATAAAGATGTGGGAGACTACTCAGGGGAAGCTCATTCGTGAATTGAAGGTATAGTTTTAGCCATGTTTTGAAATTTGTTCTGATACCTTTCCTTTGCACTAGTATCAGACACATTCCTCATCCTTCTTGTATCTCGAGAGACCTTATAATCAGTTACTGATGCAATTCCAGCCCGATCCTATGCTGATAAATGGCTTTATGTGTTTCATGTTCTGAATGTATGTAACGTAGCTTGTTCAGATTTACCAAGTATCACTTTTAACCTGTTCACTGTTAATTCAGGGGCATGGGCATTGGATTAACTCCCTTGCATTGAGCACAGAATATGTTCTTCGAACAGGAGCTTTTGACCACACTGGACGACAATACCCTCCAAATGAAGAAAAGCAAAAGGTAAGCTTCTCACTCCATTCCACACACTTGAGATCAGTTCTGTCCTTTTACCCTCATTTTCATCTCTCCCTCTGCAAAACTCGCTGGCTTCTTTTTATTATAGGCACTCCAAAGATACAACCAAGCAAAAGGGGATGCCCCTGAAAGATTAGTGTCTGGTTCTGATGATTTTACAATGTTCCTTTGGGAACCATCTGTTAGCAAACAATCTAAAAAGCATTTTACAATGTACTTTCTTGAAAACTTCATTCTTTTCGCCGAGGTTTTTGGTTCTCTTTCTGATTGTTTACATATAATTTTGGTCAAATCAACAGCTTGTAAATCATGTCTATTTCTCACCTGATGGAAAATGGATTGCAAGTGCATCGTTCGATAAATCAGTTAGGCTATGGAATGGCGTTACAGGACAATTCATTACAGCTTTCCGGGGCCATGTTGGACCTGTTTATCAGGTCAGCTGGTCCGCAGACAGTAGAATGCTTTTGAGTGGCAGTAAAGACTCTACTCTCAAGGTAAAAAACTTGCTTTTATATAATGATGCAACTCATGAAATGTCATTCTTACTCTTTACTGGAGATATTCCTCAGTTTCTAAATCAGAAAGTTTGGTACTGTCACAGATATGGGAAATTAGGACGAAAAAGTGAAAACAAGATCTTCCTGGCCATTCCGATGAGGTATAAACACCTTCCAAGCTTAAGTTTTTTACCCATGTCAATCTCTGTCTTCTCATACTGTTGCAACTCTTTGCGTTTTCTTGGTTGGTCATAGGTTTACGCTGTGGATTGGAGTCCAGATGGTGAGAAAGTAGTTTCTGGTGGTAAAGATAGAGTTTTGAAGCTATGGCAGGGTTAAAATGGAAGAGCATCGTGGAGCTTTTTGTTTAGTCAGCCAATTATTTACACATATTTAGCTCTTTCAACTTGTTTAGTTTCTGCACTTCAATGCTTTCTCTATGGGCTTTTTGATCTTATGCTTAGTAAAAAAAAAACTCTTTGTTCTTCCCTCGAATTGTTATAACTTTTATATGAAGGTAACATTAAAGCCTTTTTTACATTAGCTATTACATGAAATCATGCACACATGCATAGAGGTGTTGTGGCTATGTAATAAAATAGTTTTGCCCAAGCCCTATGGGCTAAGTGACTTCTGAGTCAACCATTATTAAAATGACAATTAGAATGAGAAATCTCTGAACACACATTATTAATTTTGGACCATTTAATCACCATGTATCAGTTATATAGAGTATATAGACATGACATAATCATAACAAAGAAAAAAAGTTACTTGGGGTTGATCTTGTATCGCTGTCATTTGCCAAACCAATGAAAAAAGGGAGGGGCCAGGTTTTCAGAAACGATCCTTGGCTCAGTCTCCTAATGAAACCAACCAAACCCACAAAAACCAAAACGTGGTCATGAAAGATTTCACGATCAGTACCAAGTGATAGCGACCATCACATCATTTTATTCTTATCTCTCCCTCTCTCTAATGGCCCCTCTTTGTAAGGACCAAAAGCTTTAGTCGGTTCTCTCTATCATCCCATCACCTCTACCGAAAGAAGAAAGAGATATCAGGGAATTCTTCTTATAGAGACAACCAAATTGATTCATGGAATGAGTTTTGGAATTTGATCATCAAAAGCTCTCTATCTATCTTTGGCTTTGTTTTGCCTTTTAGACATAAACCAAACTACTAAAACCAATAGTCTAAAAAAGAAGTGAAAGGAACTGTAACCATTAACCAAACATCTCTCTCATTTCATTCCCTTTGGATGTCTTTTCTTTAGGACAAAAACAAAACAAAAAAATAAAGATGATACATCAAATATGAAATACATTATATAGTGGGTGTGGTCCAAAAATCATAAGATATGTCCTATCATATATGATCATATAACCTTATTGCCTAATTAAAACCACATATTTTTCCATGTCTCCAACATTAGGTTCTTTTTTTGTTTTGTAACTTCGATTTTTTTTTTTTTTTCAAACAGACCAATGTAGTGACTAGTGAGGATGTTAGGGTTTGATTCCTTGTTGTTTTTCTTTTTTCTTTTCTAGAAGCATATATCCCTCTTTTTCTCTCTTGTCTTTTGGTATATTTTGAGAGAAAAAAAAAGGAAATGTATATAAATTATGTGTACTGCGGCCATATTCTTTTTGGTAATCATGAATGAGAGAAACCTTTTGTGCTCGTAAAGGGTTATATTCTCGATAGTTTGTTGCAAAATGAATAACTAATGGAATATTATTTGGTACTATACCCTTCTCTTTATTTTATTAAAGCCACATGCTTCAATATTGTCCAAGAATTTTTTGATTCCGACCCCTTGATGGGAAAAGACTAGTGTTATGTGTTATGATCGTAATTGTCTTGTCTCTTCTTCTAAACTTCTCAAATTGCACGAATTTAACAGATTTTATTTTGAAATATTGTTACCTTATTATCTTTTAGTCGTGGAAAATTATCTTTAAAATTATTGTCATTATAGTAGCAAACATAATAGGGTGTGTACTCTTAGTGTAGACAGTGAATGTTATGATTATAGTGGGGATTAATGTAGTCATGTCTCGTAATAAGAATGATGCCTTTTTGCTTCAACTTTTTATATAAGCAGGTTGGGGTCATCTTTTCTGCAATTTGTCTATTTGGCCACCTTCCACTCTTGGATGTGCAAATTATAATTTGCACCCTACAAAATGGTCACGTGACGCACGTGTTCCCTGACACACACGAACCCTGTTGACTTGTGATTCTTTTCATTTCTTTGAACACTAAAACTGGTGAAAGCATGAGCGTATACGGTATACGTAAATGATTGGCAGCTTCTTCTACCGATTCAACCAAAACTTTCAGGGTAATTTGGTCAAAGTGGAATGACGCTTTCATGTTTTACACAATTTGGTATCAGAACTGATCAATTCAATAAATATAAAACAACTGCCAAAATAATGCATGGTTGGTTGTATCAGAAATTTTTTATTAATCATGCTATGATATTTGACGACTAATGAATGATTAATTAGTTTGCAGGACTACATGACCTAGAATTTTCAAATTACGATATAACTTTGAAAAACTGGTACATACTTAAGTAAACTAAATTGTATACTTTGGTAAATTGTAATCTTATGTATTGGAGCATCAAAATTATGATTTGAAAGGATTAGTTATGTTCTGTTCGTGTGTTTTTTCATGGGAGGATAGAGGAGGAAGTAAAGACAAGAAAGTCCCTTTACGTGTTCTTATTGTTCGAATTATTTAAGGAATCAACATGAATCCAATAAGACAAAACTCTGTGTAAGTAATCATATATAAATTATAAAAATGAACTAATGAAAAAGATAATTCTAGTAATGACTGGGACTATATATTGGAGAGGATTACTTCAGCTACGCGGCTATAGTTGGATTGGATACAAACAACATATTAGAAAATCAACAAAAATTGGGAGAAAGCAGGATTTTTCATGACCAACAAGAGTGAGAAAGGACTTATGATCCAACTCGAGTCGTTGACTTTCTAAACATAGTCAGATGAAATAACCCTGTTTCCCACTCACATGACCAACACATGCATGTTTCAGCCTTCCATTGGCATTGGAGTACAAGATGTGGGGGAGCATTTGACGTAAGACGGTCCTGCCTTCACCTGATTTTACACCACAAATCAAATTACTTGATACAACCTAGTTGATTTGAAACCATTAATAAACGGATATTTGAAGTTAAATTCATTTTGTTAGGAATTAGGGGAATTAGGATATTCAAACAATGTGTAAACATACAACCTCTTTTTAGTTTTTTTTTAAATATAGTTTAACGTATATGCATTAATTAGAAATGTATAGCACATAATGTGTTACCGTTACAAAAAAAACTTAGAGACAGAGGAAGATGAAGATCAAAGTTCTTTACGATTTCTTACTTGATTCGTTTCGTTGACTCGTTACATTATTTTCAAGAAAACAAGATCTATTAAAACTCATCACGTATAATTTTATAAATCACTATTGGATTATAATCACGCATAAATTAACTTTCTAATCATTACCTTATGTAAACTTCACTATTTTCCCATTCGTTTTCGTTAAGTTTTTCACTAAAATAGCAAAACTAGTTCAACTTTTCATGGAGAACAAAAATGAACGTTGGAACAAAGATAAGGCTTGAGCAGTCTAAACACGAGGTCAAACCCTAGAATTTTCGTACCATGTTAAAATTGTGTAATAACTTGATTTATTTATATTAATAAGTGAACGTTTTTTATAAATGCAATTAAGCGGCAGTACGTAGACACGTAAGTCTATTAAGAAACTCTAACCGACACCAATTAGCCCCAATAAGAATAAGCTAATGACAAGATGGTTTACAACACAAATTTTGATCAACGAGCTTCCAGTTTAAGATCAACATGCAAATAAGTAGAGTGATTTAATTTATGTTTTATATACTAATATACTACGTAAACTAAGTAATATATTAAATTTTGATGTGGAACTTTTTTAGTATAATGATTTTCTAATTCATTTATTCTGAGAAGTGAGGACAGTTTGAATTCACATCAGTTTGGTGCATTGTGATGTGTTGTTATAGAATATATATAATTTACAAGTTTTCCATATATTCAACAATATTTTTATTAAGTGTTAAAATTATTTATAAAAAACGTTCAATTGGATGATAAATAAAGCATATAAGAAAAAAAAAAACATCTCTTTAAGAAAAGCAAAGTTCCAACAGCCAAAGAAAAACAAAAGCAGAGAGTTGATGAAATTCCGAGTGGTATTAATTCCAAATCTCAACTCAAAACCTTTAACGAAAATTCAAATGATATTTTCAGAAATTAGCAAAGAATCCATCTCATGTTGTCGTTTACCTCACGTGTCATGTATGGACCCATCCTTCCTCGTTTTTATTGGTTTTTTTAGTCGATTCCATAAATATCGAGATATCAAACCATAATAATGGTGCATTGTGATGTGTTGTTGTTATAGAATATAGAACGAGAAGTAAGTAACACCCAATGACTGTTAGATTAGTAATTATTTCCTTTGAAAGTCACTAGTCTAATGGAGAAGCTTGTAACTTGTAAGTGTCGTTTTTATTGTCATTAATTATGGATTGTGTCATAATGCATGCATGCTATATTTGATAAAACAAAATGAATATATAAATTGTGTAAAATTTAGATAACCCAGACCTAAATTTTAGATAATTTCGTGTTGATTCACCAATAAATCAGATTCAGAAGCTACTATGAATTTGATCTGCAAATTCTTTTTAATGAATCCTCAAAAACAATTCATAATATTGTAAAAGTACATTATTTGTTATATTTATTTCAAAAAACAGTGTCAGATAATATTGAATTGTCGAATATATCTAAAGTACCTGTCAATTTGAAAATGAAATGAATATATGGGATATATATATATATATATATATATATATATATATATATTACTAACTAGTAGTGTCATTTGGCAAAAAAAGCACTTTATATAAAGGTATAAATCTTTACATTGTTTTAACCCCTCCTAAAAGCTTTGTTTTATTTAGAAAAGACAAGTTAAAGCGTTACAATTAGTGGCATCTTCAACACTATAAGGACTAGAGATTTTCTTAATGCTTTTTAATGAAACGGTTTGACAGACGTGGCTGAGAAAAAAGCTATTTTCGTTTTTGGATATCTATTTTTAGATCACAAACTTGTAATTCAATCAAACTCTTTAGATAATTTGCCCTTACTATACCCATTACTTTACATTTTGAAAATATATGTATAAAATACATATTATATTCATTTTTGGTCAAGAAAACAAAATGAGTGAAGAACAGTGTAACTGGGTCCTTATGACAGATAATAATTTTTCACATTATGTTATAATAAGTATATAATTAGAATATAGCATTGAGACTTTCGTAATCAGCTAGTATTAAGCTTGTAAGTTGTAACTTGAATAAGTATATAATTAGAATATAGCATTGAGACTTTGGTAATCAGCTAGTATTGAGCTTGTAAGTTGTAACTTGACAAAGAAAATTTTCATAATACATACTAGTTTATACTACATTATATAGGTTCCAAGTTCCAACAAATCAATGGTAATTATTTATAAGTTTTTGGAATTCTCCAGTGTCAAATAATCTAAAAATTGTTGAGAAACACACTATGACAATATTCTGATAATATTTTGAACATTTTATTTTAAAAGAAGGAAAAAAAATATTTTCAATTTTGTTTTCTTACTAACAGATTCCACTAATCTATAAGAATACATCGAATAAATCGTACGGCCCAGACGAGCGTAAGAACAACGGACGAATCAGAAAGAAGGAAGTAAAATAAACACGGATGCAGAGAAACATATCCCAACATTGCATATGACTATTTTGCGCTTTTTGTACTGCTAGTGTGCGCGAAAACAAAACAACGGTGGTCCCTAGCTTTGACTTGGTTTATAAAGTCAAAGTAAAAGCAACTTTTGTGGGATAAGATTTTGATTTTGATTTTGTAATAGAGAGAGAACAAGAATCTGTATCTTACTTCCACTTACGAAATTACAAGAACTCTTCTATTGTGTTCTGTCTGTATAATAAGAGATAACTAAAATATAAAATTGGAAGAAAAAAAAGTAGAGAGAGTGACAAGTGAAGCGAGTGCTTTGTTTGGTTCGAATATTATTCGTACCATTACCATATTTACGATTTTTTCTTTCTCTTTTTTTTTTTTTTTTTGTAACTTATGATTTGAGAGGTGTGAAAAGAGTATTCGTGCTTTTTTTCACCTTTTGTTTTTGTAAGATCTTGTGATCATTTTAAATCATAAAAATATCCCTAAAATCAGAGATTCGTTTCTGAGGAAGAATCTAGAAACTGATCTTGTTGTGTTAATGCATTTTTAAGCCGTTTCATTCTTGGATTCTTTTTACAATGAATGAACAATATTACTTACGTTACGTTCTTTTTCAACAATATTTTATTATTTCTTCTTAGTGTGTACCTCAACATTGTCATTTACGCTTAAAGCAAAACTATTTGTTTAAAACCCCAAATTTTAAAACATTTTTTCTATTTATCTTTTCGTACTATATTTTATGGATTTAGATAGTATCTTTAAACCGGTAGTGTTTTAATTCCTAGACTATTGAAACAAATGTTTGATTGATATCTCTTTATTGCTGAAAATGAGAAATTGTTAGTGTTACTCTTTTTAGAAATTGTTAGTGATATAAATTATGATCTATTCCAAAATCAAATAATCTAATTTTTTGCCTAATTACATATAAAAAATGTTGTCATATCATTATACTAGACATGTATGGTTTTTTTTTCTAAATAAAAATATTAATTTTATATATGAAAAAAATACGTTAGATTCAAAAAATTTAGAGATAAATGATAGAAATGTATGTTTAGTATAACTAAAAAAAAAGTTTCTAAAACATGTTAGCGTTTCAATGATTGTTGGCTGAATCTTGATTTCATTTACAATGTTTGTTTGTTTGTTCGTAAATCATGAAACATTTCCTCAGCTACAAAAACCTTATGATAAATTTGTCGTCTACTAACAAAATCATGTTCCAATAAAAGACTAACTTTTGAAATTTAATTTTGACATAAATACTTCAATATTAATTTATACCATACGTTATAAAAATTTAGCAGCCAAAATTTGGCCATACTCCAAAATTTTTCTTTTCATTTTTAGACATGAACATTTTTCTCTAACATTGTTTTATTACATAAAGAAAATAAATCTGTAAATTAAAAAAATACTTTAATATACATTTTTATATTTATGTTTTAAAGATAAAATATTACTTAGCGAATCTTATTATATATGATGAAAGACTACATCATAATATATATATATATATATATAATTTATACCACAAAAATAATATTATCTATATTAAAGAGTATGAACATGTAAAAAGAGAAAAGAAAAGACGATATGAAAAGTGTAAACCCATCAAAAGTTTAAAAAAAAAAAAAAAAAAAAATTGTCAAATGTATAAATAATTGAAAAGAATAGCAAGTCAAGTGCTCTCTCTCCCACCCATCGATTCCTTTCGGACACTGCCCCAATCCCTCCATACTCTCTCTCTCTCTCTCTCGACAAAGAAAAAGTCAGCGCCGTCCTTTACGCCATAGTTTGTCTCCTCCTCTCTCTCTCTCCTCACCAACAGAAGCAAAAAAAGCAAAGAAGCTTTTCCTAAAAAACCCACGAATTCACGATCACGGCCATGTCCTCCGAGGATTGGGATCTCTCCGCCGTCGTCAGAAGCTGCAGCTCCTCTGTTTCCACAGCTACTATAAACACCAACTCTTGTGTTGGTCATGAAGACGACGGAGGGAACTGTAAACAACAACAAGATCCTCCTCCTCCTCTGTTCACACACACCCATGGAGACATAGACTCTTCTTCTTCTTGCAACGAGCTACAAGATTCTTTCAAACCTTTTTTACCCGTTGCTACTACAACAACTTGGTCTCCTCCTCCTCTACTTCCACCAGCTCCTCCTATAGTCTCATCATCAGCTCCTAATGTCTCAATGAAACAAGAAAAACTACTTCTCGAATCACAAGATCAGAAACCTCCGCTAGGTGTTAGGGTTTTCCCACCGTCCACTTCTTCTTCTGTCTTTGTTTTCAGAGGTCAACGCGACCAGCTTCTTCAACAACAATCCCAACCTCCTCTTCGATCTAGAAAAAGGTTGGTTGGTTCATCGATTAGTAATCCCCCATGTCTTAACATACAAAGTTACTTTATTTTAACCTATGTATTTGTTTTGTTGCTCTAATTACACAGAAAGAATCAGCAAAAGAGAACCATATGTCAGGTAACGCAAGAGAATCTCTCTTCTGATATGTGGGCTTGGCGTAAATACGGTCAAAAACCCATCAAAGGCTCTCCTTATCCAAGGTCTATAGTCTTTTTCTTCTTTTTCTCAAATTTTTCTCGACAAAGAAAAAAAGGTTTATTAATGTGTTATTACATAAAAACAGGAACTACTATAGATGCAGTAGCTCAAAAGGATGTTTAGCTCGAAAACAAGTTGAAAGAAGTAATTTAGATCCTAATATCTTCATAGTCACTTACACCGGAGAACACACTCATCCACGTCCAACTCACCGGAACTCTCTCGCGGGTAGTACTCGTAACAAATCTCAACCCGTTAACCCGATTCCAAAACCCAACTCATCAGGTCAAACAGTTCTTGGGACTAATACGGTTAAAGAAGAGATACATCTTTCACCGACGACACCGTTGAAAGGAAACGACGACGTTCAAGGAACAAACGGAGATGAAGATATGATAAGTCAAGAAGTCAACATGGAAGACGAAGAGGAAGAAGAAGAAGAAGAAGAAGATGATGATGAAGATGTTGGTGAAGATGATGACATGGATGATCTTTTGATACCGAATTTAGCGGTGAGAGATCGAGATGATTTGTTCTTCGCTGGTAATTTTTCCTCTTGGTCCGCCGGATCCGCCGGTGGCGGTGGTGGATGATGGAAGACGAATAATCTCAATTTACAAAAAAAAAAAAAAAAAAGAAAGATAAAAGTCAGTTTTTAATTATTATTTTTATTTGTTAAAAAACTTGACATTTATTGTGTTATTAAAAAAATATATAGAGAGACAGAGAAAGAATGACTAGTCATAAATCATGTTTCTTCTTCGTTTAGTTTAGAGTTTAGACTAATACAGCTAAATATAGAAAAAATAGTTTTGATTAATAATATGGTCCAAAGTGATATTGCATATACATAGCAAAGCTTTTTCTTGTCTCCCAAATTTTTAAATCAGTAATGATGAAAACTATGAATACCAAAAAGCAACAAATTTTTGTCAAACTCTCTATATTTTAATTTTATAAAAATAAAATATGGGTTGACAAAAACAAAAGGTAAATACTGAAACAAACAAAATATAGGTTTAAAGCTAAACTATTTTTTTTTTAAAGCTACTTTAATGTGCACAATGTTAAAAAAATTCGTATCATTTAATGTCGATAATATATACTAATTAAAACATCGGTTTAGTGTAATAATAATTGAGAAATAAAAATAATCATGTGGGAAGCTCAAGCTAGACGACAGTTAATTTCAGTTCAGACCGGGAACTAAAAGACTCCGGTTTTTAATATCACGAGACAAGACCCTAAATCTGGCGTCTTTAGTCCCACTTGTGGTGCCTTGTGCTTTGGCTTCTATTAAATGGTCAACCTTTTTTTATTACTATCAACTTTTTTATTAAAAAAAAAATACTACTACTACAATATGTTATTTTTGTCGTAATCCGAAGCGTCGGTCAAACATATTTTATTTCCTTATTTGTTTGTATTAGAAAAATCCTGCAATTAAACGTCTCTAGAATTAATAGGGTCGTTTTTGATATCATTATGATAGAATAAGCCTATGACGAAATTACGATTTTTTAAAATAAAATTTAGTATTTGGTCTGGCCAGATTCTTATGACGAAAGATGGGCATGCAAGTTGTTGTTACCTCTCATCTTATCTTATTACTAATTACTAAATATTTTTTTTTTTTGGAAGTGTTATCTTATTACTTTAGTGAACAAGCATTTAATGTAACGAAAAAAAAATCAATACAAATTGAGGGAAAAAAAGTTTCCTTTTTAAAAAATATCTAACGTAAGAGTTGGCCATATTGTTGTCTATGGTCCCCAACTCACGAATAAAAAAAAAAAAACACTAGATTTTTAAATAAAAATAATTACAATTGAACTCGAACTAATTAGATGTTAAAAAGAAATAAAGATAGGATTTAATAATAATATGCTTAATGATGCGAATATGCGATTAACACAAAAGCCCAGTCATATATGCCTATTAATATATAAAACAGGCCCATTTAACTAAACCTCGGCCCATTTCCTTCCGTTTTCTTCTCCATCTGGAAAAGTGAGAGTTGACACTGTAAACAAAACAACAAACATATCTGAGATTTCGCCGGAGCTGAGGAGTGAGAGAGGAGCGATCCAACGGTTGAGATGTTTCTACGGGCAATCGGACGGCCATTATTGGCTAAAGTGAAGGAGACGACGGGGATCGTTGGGCTTGACGTTGTTCCGAACGCGAGAGTGGTGTTGATCGATCTCTATAACAAAACCCTAAAGGAGATCCAAGCCGTGCCGGAGGATGAAGGATACCGTAAATCTGTGGAAGCATTCACGCGCCACCGTCTCAGTGTATGCAAGGAAGAAGAAGACTGGGAGGTGATTGAGAAACGGCTTGGTTGTGGTCAGGTTGAAGAGCTTATCGAAGAGGCACGCGATGAGCTCACCCTCATTGGGAAAATGATTGGTTCGTTCCCTCGTCGACTTTATGATTGATTTGATATTTTTGATTCGGTTTTGTGAGTGAATCGCTGAGGTAACCTTGTTAGGTCGCTGGTGGTGTAGAAATGAAAATTTTGGGATTTGATTTTACTCTGCATAGCTAGTTAGGGAACACATATGAACTATTGGGACTAAAAGATTGATTTGTTTCAAGAAATGAGTTAGGAAAAATGAGAATCTGAAACTTGAGAGGATTTGTGGATCATTAGGTTAGCAGAAACAGAACACTGAACATTGCATTAGTGAGCCTTTTTTTGGCTATCAAGTGGGTCTCTATGATTTAAAGGTTTATTGAAATCTCTAGCTGAAACTGAAATGCAAGTAAGGGAATGCAAAAGTCGAGCTTTTTGTATTATTTGCTAACTTTGGCGTATGGGTGAAAGCTTGCAACTGCATAGTTTGGTACGGTTTTTGCTTCAGTGACACATAGGTGTGTGGCATGTTTTAGTGTTCTTGCTTTGCAGTTATCTATACATTAGTGATAGTGCTTGTGAAAGCTCTTTTTCAGTAATCTTATTTCTTGGTTTTATGAAATTTTATTGTCTTTTATAGAAGTAGCTGTTGTTTGAGCCTTGTAACATTCTTTGGTTGTAGTATGCTACAGAGAAGACTTGCAACGTTCTAGATTTTGTTTGTTTTATTCTGAGTTTGTCCATTTATGATTATTCCTTCACCATGGAGTTTTGATACAATATGTTTGCATTTGCAGAATGGGACCCTTGGGGTGTTCCAGATGACTATGAATGTGAAGTAATTGAAAACGATGCTCCGATTCCAAAGCACGTTCCTCAGCACCGACCTGGTCCTCTTCCTGCAGAGTTCTACAAAACGCTTGAAGGTCTACTTTCGGAATCCAAAACAGAAATCCCTGCTGCTACTAGCTCCAGCGAACCACAGTTGAAGGAGTAAATTCCAGTTTTACAAATTGTGTGCTTGTTGCTTTTTGTGGCTAGAGTTGTTCCCGAATTGGTGGTCAGCCTCTGAATAAATTGCTTAATAACTTTCAAAACTATAACAATGTTGTACGCTTTTCACAAAAGTGTTTTTTCATTCTTATTAAAAGTCTATGAGAATACATATGTTGTTTCTTCCCTTTTGCAAGAACATTCGCCATTCTTAAAGATATGTACTTGATTCCCATCTCTTACAGTTATTTTCTTATCGACTAATCGGGTCAAGATAGAGACAAAATCATGGCAGTCCTTGCACAGGATTTTGTTCTTAACAACATGAACCGGAGCTTGTGGTGACGCGTAGATAAAACCATATACAACAGCTTGTTTTGCACTGTGAAAGCTTGCGTTTTCATTACCTCGGTATGAAGAACCAAACCTTTTGATTTCTTCCTTTATCGATTCTATCTCTGCATAAATCCCACTCGCTTTTACCGTTGTAGTAACATCCTCACTGGCAAAGCTGTGAACTTTTCCTTGAACCTCTACAGAGCTTTGGCTTAGCTTCTTACCCAAACCCTTCTCACTCATCAAATTTCTAGTCTTTTGGGCCAACTCTGGTTTTCCAGATTCGTCGTATAGGTCAGCCAAAAGAATGTAGAATGCTGGATCAGATGGTGCAAGTGCTAAGCCTTTGTTAGCCATATCTTCTCCTAAAGACAGATTCCCATGGTATCTACAAGCTCTC